>JBCAUG010730088.1:0-26530 GCA_038406175.1 Haplosyllis leylae | reverse complement strand
GACTCCTGCTGATCAACATTTCAGACACTGTCCCAATATTGAAATTTCATTGTGACGAGTGTCTCTGATTACTATGCTCCTATTTTGCCTCTGAAAGAGCCTTATTTTACAGGATCTCAAGGTATTGAAAGGGTTAACATAAATTCTAAAAGTACACTTAATCACAGTGTCAGTACAAAGACTTGTTTCGATCCACTTGAGGCCAAAGTATTATTAACACTCTTGATATAGTAATAAATTAAAGGATATTAAGATATCAAAAGCTAGCAGAACAAAGCTGAAAAGGTGGGCTACTCCTGGTCAAATAGCGGGAAATAAAAGAAAAAGAGGAGCTGTATTTTTCCTCTGATCATTACTTGAGATATAATATGAATTAGCTTCCTTTGTCGTTGCTGGTGGCTATTCAAGTAATTATAGTTAATGAAGGGATTACTCCATTCTGGGAAATATTACCATTAAGACTCAAGCTTGACCTGACAGATAGATGGACATAGTTACAGGCCCGTTACACAAAGCTGTTCAGGTTGTTAGGGGCAGATCTATACTTGTTTAGTGCACACTGTCAGTCCGAATCCAGCTTGAGGCTGAAATTTACGTCACACAGACGGTTGTTACGACAGAATACTTCATTACGTTTTCTTCTGCAATTACGACTTTGCTTAAAAGTCTTTTTATTTTCCTTCAGGTCAAAATATCCACCAACAGATTGGTTTGTTTAGTAATTCGTGTACAATGTAACTGGGTGAGAGATTTATGGAACAATGTAAATAAGGAAACTGGCCTTGTCAAAGACCCGCAAAACAAGGTCTTGTCTTTATGTGTTCGGGGGGCGCTGATGGACAAAGATGATCGTCAGTAACATGCAGTAGTCATAGTAGGGCCTGATAAATGTGATAGTAATGGTAAATTTGATTTGACCAAAAAGTCGTTCCATCTCTTCATGTCCCCCTTCTATGATCTTCATTGTGACAAGCCTAAATTTTTTCTAGGTCAAGGCGGTGAGTGTAAGTCATTAACTGAGAACTAATCACGCTTGTCCCCACAGAGCTGAGGCCTGTGATGGTGATTTATACGAGATGTGAATATAAGCAGTTTGCCATATGTAGAGGATTAATTAGCGAGTGTGAGCCATGTTGGGAAGAGGTCGGCCATTTTTATAAAACGGAAAGGGGGGGGGGCAAAATCCGTTTCACTTTCCACTTCTGAGAGGTTACTGCTCTGAGTAATAATGGTGATAAGTCAAGGATTTGATGCCATGAAAAATAGGTATGATAACACAAAGAAGAGGCCCAGGTTGTTGTTATAACTGTGACCAATAAGGATACTTGTTGCGTTATCTGAACAGCTTTGCTGATGCCAAATGAAGAAAAAAAAAAACACCCGTATTAAGGGAAATGTCACCATTGTCATAATGAAGTGTCTGCATCTTTGTAATCAAAATTGAAATAAGCTGTTTATCGCTTTTCTTAGTTTCTGTGTGACAGTTCTGAGAAGGGCCAGACATTTTGATAAAAATCAAGCTGTCTATGGAAGACTAAGAAAGAAACCGACAAGGAATGTGCACACCTTTAAGCATCTGATTATGAGGACAAGAGTAGAGACTATCGGAAAGTCTGTGTTTAATAATATTATGGTCACTGCTTTACCATTAAAAGTCGACTTGCCTTGTGTGGATGCTTGAAGTTTCCCACTTAACTCAAAAGCATTGACGTATGTACTGGTGACTTCAAAGCCAAGTTGCGGTGATTACGTTAATTAGTATGGACGCGTCTTCCTACCTGTCCTCAGAAAATAAGGGAAAAGTGGACCCCTGCATTTTATAGGTTAATTGTTGGGTCCTTTGCCCCAGGTGACCACTGTTACATAGGTCCCGTGATGTCATGACCCAATCGCAGTCAGGTAGCATAAGGTCAGCCACACATATAACACACACATCCCCTTATTCAGCTCGTTCTATCCGCTCATTAGAGCCAGCTTCATCTCAATTATTGATGCCTTTAACTTAGATGCCCAGCTCTCTCTACCCAAACCTGTCCTTTGCCTTGGTGTATCTACAGGCAAAAAGCTGCTTGTGGAAAGATAAGTGGCACCCATGGAGCTATTTCTAGTTTTTCTTATTAAAATAGTCCCGTATCCTTCCGTTGCCCATCTTGCAATAGATACGACACGTATGTGGTCGACGTAATCTTCGTTATTCATTAGACGTACTTAAAAATAGCCATTTTTCTGTCTTATCCTGAAACAAGTGTCGGTTTTCTCATCAACAAACGATCATTTTTGTAAAGTACCTAAATATTTCCACGCATACACTGTTTTCTCAGATTTAAGCTTGAGGAATGTTTAGTCTTAAAAGAGGTGGAACGAAACTTCAACGTTCTGAAACACTTTCATCTGAATTGTGACCAGTTAAATACAGTTAGCCAACGCAGCTTGTTGAAAGTCGTATGGCGACACTGTAGACATGAGGTAGGATCGGGGAGGTGGTGGTGTTGTAACAATATTACCCATCTCTCAGGTTAATTGTGAATGATTATGAGGTCTGCATTTGGTGATATTACCACTGGCTTTGTAACTCGCTCATTATGTGGAGAGGCTTAGAGTTTGGATCTGAAGTCGTGCCTGCTTATTGTGGAGGCGCATGCCTCGGAATAATAGTAATAAGCTAGTTAAGAGAATGTCAGGCTCAAGCAGAAGAAATAGGTTTAATAGATGTGAGGTAAAGTGAAAATCACCTCATTATGAGGAAGACAGAGCGAGGATAAGAGAGAGGTGTGGGTCCCTCCTCTTTGTAATGCTATTAAATGTAATATAGAAGGTAAGGCTTTGAGATTACGGTTGATAAGTCTAGAAATAAATGAAGCATCCGTGTTTGGCATTGATTATTGTTTCAAAGGGATTCTTGAGTCTGTGAGTACTTCAAAAGCTGCAGAAAGGAAGAAAGTATAAGACGAGTCTGTCCAGTTAGTTGTCTTATGATTTTTTAAATGAAAAAAAGTGAAAAGGTGTCATTTAGATGGAAGCGAGAAACTGGCCTCGGTTCTTCTATCATTGATTCATTCTTTTATTTGGTTTGACATTCTAGCTGTTTGAAAGGTAACACTGCCGACAGCGTAATAATAATCATGCACTTTGGATAATTACTCCTGATACTTGATGCTGACTGATTAATTGGAAGTTTTTTTGTTCTCAGTTTCCCTTTGATAGGTACAGAAGTCATGACGAGTGGAGATGGGGAGAGCTAGAGATAAAAAAAACACGAGAAGAGGGTTTCTTTACTTACAATATTTTTCCTTTTTCAGAAAGGAAATAAACATGTAAAAGGTGAAAATTGAGCCATGACATGTAAGAGACGTGAGAAGGCCTTGCAAGGAGAGAGCGGGATGACAGCTCCTAGGATCACTTGTTAATTGTCAGGACACCCGACTGGCGGGGATGACCGATGGGTTTTTGTGGCGGAGGTCTTGTTTTTCAAGGTGTAACATAGCATGTCAGCGAGGTGTAGAGGACTTAATGTCTACAGTTTTTTCTCTCTTCCCCATCTCCCGCGTCCTTTTCTTCTTGTGTTTCTTGTTGCAGGGGTCCAGTCCCTTCTTCTGTAATGCGATAGTGCCGCAGCAGTTAATGACAAAGGATGACTGGCGTTGCAAATGAGCTAGACAATGGGATGATCCCTCACAGTAGAGAGCAAAACCGTATAAATTAAAACCCGAAGACAGATGTAGAAGGATCTCGGGGCTTTTGTCTTATTTGATGTCGCGTTTCTCATGCCATTTGCTTCCCCGCCTTTTGATACCTTTTTGATGTGCATACTATTCCTTGTTCTTTTTACCGGTCATGAATATCTCGTCTCAATGCTTATGGTTTGTTTTCTTTTTGTCTTTGCAGAAGAAGACATTATTCTAAGATGAAGAGACGGCAATGAGGACCATTTTAAAGCTATGGACGTCACGCCATCTGAGAACTTCGTGGCCCCTGATCTGAGCGACATGGCACAGTCCCCGCTACCCGGCGATGTACTCCCAAAGGACTCGCCTCTCGTTCCCAACAACAACAACATCGACGACGAGAGCGTGGCTAGCCTAACTTCCGCCGTGCTGGCCGCTAAATCAAGGGTGGTGACGGACCTCGTCAACAATAGGACCGGATCACTCGACACACCACCCGCGAGCTTACTGGGAAACTCCATGGACCTAGAAGACGACGGGCTACCGCCACTTATTAACACGAAAGGCATGGAAATCCAGGAAAACAGTGTTGTAAATGGGGAAGACGAAATGACAAGTCACAATGCTGAAAATACCAGAACAAGTACAGCTACAAGTACCTTGTGTACTACTACTACTCCTGACAATTCTACTATAAGCAATCATGAACCTATGGATACCTCTTCTAGCAGTTTACCAAATAGCGCTGAGGCTCATGGGCTACCGGTTAGCCAGGGTCCCGGTGGTTCCACCTCTTCGCCTGTTGCTCACTCAGGGACGAATGCTGATTCCCGAACTATTAAGGCATCCAGCCCCGCCGCTACTGCTACTGCTGCTATTGCCACCTCCCTCTCTACTGCTGGTTCTGGTGAGCTGAACAATAAATCTAAAGACACTGTTCAGTGTAGCGACTGTTCGCGAGGGTTTAACTCGATGGAGTCCTACATGGACCACGAGTGCATTAAGAAAAGCGACCTAAAGGAAAACGTTGCCAATGATCTTGACAATGACAACTTTTCTGATTGCGAAAGCTTTGACGGCAAAATCGTGTACAACCCCGACGGATCCGCGTACATAATTGACGGAGGCGACTCGGATCTCAGCGACAGCGAATCTCTGTTGGAAGTACCGAAACAGGAGGGAAGCATCATCGACCAGAGAGGCAAAGTGAACACCAGTCAGATTCCCTCATTCCCGCAGATTGCTAACGCTTTCTACATCCACCGCAATCCAGCAGCATTTTACAACACGTTCTTCATGTACCCACCCGAGCGGGTCCCCCGCCCCGAGGCCCCCATCATGCACAGTTATCGTGTCTATGATGTGCGCTCAGGAAAACAATCCAAAGATTCTATGACAGACAGTGACAGTGGTCGATCAGGCGACGAAGACGAGGATTCATTCGACGGAGGCATCAGGCCACGTAAATTGCCCAAACTTACACCTAAAATAGCCGAAGTCACTACAGTCCCCACCAAACCGATTCTCATGTGTTTTATTTGTAAACTTTCTTTTGGATATGCCAAGTCTTTCGTTGCGCATGCCATAGGAGAACATGGTATGTCACTGATCGATCGTGAACGGGAGATCATGAACTCAAAGAATGCATCTGCTATCATACAGGGTGTTGGTAAAGAAAAAGAGCCACTTATGTCCTTTCTGGAGCCCAACCAGACCAGTTCGTCCCAGTGCGATTCTGGTAAAGATGTGGGCAACGGAAGCTTACCGGGATCATTGTTTTCGCAAACCATGTACAGTACAAGCATCGCGGGTGGAACGACGAACGTAAGCTACGCTTACCCGTCGTCCAAGTCCGCTTCACAGGAGCATACGACATCAGCCGACCTGACCAAGTCGGGTCTGGGATCTAATCCCAGTGTCTCCCCGGGATACACACGGGCAGACAGCCATAATACCGATGGTGCTAAACTCTTAAATGCCATGGACGTTTCCCAACCGGGTGACAGTTCTGCTGCGCAAGACAGTAGTGCGCGACAGCAAAGTGATGCTCAGCAAGCTGGGTTATCTCCCTTAGGTAAAGAGGGAGGACTGAATGGTGCTTCTTCCTCATCTCAACAACAACAGGGTTCTTCAGATGCCATGAAGAAGGAACGCGAAAGTCCTGCCAGAAGCACCCCGGGTGTGTCATCGTCGTTATCGCCACCTTCTGCATCAGTCGGTCACAGTGCAGCATCGCTTAAAGGGATGGCAATGTCCGGAAGCATGGATAACCACTCGACTGGATCGCACGGGTTCGTTGTCAGAGCTGGTTGTGAAGATCACATTAACGGTAACATGACCGGCGTCGAATGCAGCAAGTGTGACATGGTCCTTGGCTCGTCCAGATCTCTTGGTGGTCACATGACCATGATGCACTCCCGCAATTCCTGCAAGACCCTGAAATGTCCTAAGTGTAACTGGCACTACAAGTACCAGGAAACACTGGAGATCCACATGAAGGAGAAGCATCCAGACAATGAAACACAGTGCATCTACTGCATCGCGAACCAGCCCCATCCCCGTCTTGCTCGTGGTGAGGTCTACACCTGCGGCTACAAACCATACCGCTGTGATGTATGTAACTATTCCACAACCACCAAAGGCAACCTTAGCATCCACATGCAGTCGGACAAGCACATAAACAACATACAAGAGTTGCAGAATGGTACACAGGAAATCAAAATCCCAGCTCAACCCCCACAGGCCATGCCTCCTCCTCCACAAGCCCAGACCCCAGACATCATGAAGAAGCAGAGCAAACCAAAGCCAACCTGGAGATGCGATGTTTGTAACTACGAAACCAACGTTGCAAGAAATCTCCGGATTCACATGACCAGTGAGAAGCACACACATAACATGATGGTCCTGCAGCAGAATATGAAGCACATGCAGCGCGACATGCAGTTCCAGTTGAGCCAGATGGCTGTTCTCGGTCAAGACCCAGCTCTGATGCAGGCAGCTGGACTTCCTCCAGGCTTCCCTCCCCTGGGTATACCACCATTTGCAATTGACCAAGGTATGCAGGCGATGTTCCCAATGCCAGGCTTTCCCGGCCCCCCACCTGGAACTCCACCCAGCCAAGCTACACCCGGAACCCCGACTTCAGGAGCACAATCCCAGTCTGCGGACTCACCGATGGATCTCACCAAGGAGACTTCCAGCACTCCAGGTCTCACCGCTGCAGACGGCAAGAATCACAGCAATAACGACCCCAACAAACTGTTCCAGTGCTCCGTCTGCAACGTCTTCTCCGACAACTCAGTCGAAGCGCTGCACAACCATATGCAGATTGATCGCAGTAAAGTAAGCAACCCAGATGCCATAACCATCATGACTGGTACGTACATGTGCAACCTCTGTCAATACAAGACCAACCTGAAGGCCAATTTCCAACTACATTGTAAGACAGACAAGCATCTCCAGAGGCTCCAGCTCATCAACCATATCCGCGAAGGTGGTCCGCACAATGAGTGGCGACTGAAGTACATGAACATGTCCAATCCAGTACAAGTTCGGTGCACAGCGTGCGACTACTACACCAACAGCATTCACAAGCTCCAGTTGCACACCGCGAACGCACGCCACGAGGCCAACGCCAAGTTGTTCCACCATTTGCAGCTAGCTGAGGCCAAGTACAAGGGAGAGCAGAGGTACTACCAGTGTACCCTATGCATGTCGTCCACTCGATCCAAACTGGATCTAGTTGCCCACGTCCGATCCATGAAGCACATGCGCGCAGAAAGCCTCAAGATCATGCAGATCAAAGAAACTGGAAGCGACGGCAGTGACTTCACACTCGACAACATATTCGTCGTTAAGAAAATGAAAGAAGGCGAGAGTGTCAAATTTGAAGAACCAGGTAAGAAGAATAAAGTTTGTTTTTTCCCTCAGTTTGTGTGATAAACCCAGCGCCTTTTTGTCGGGTCATGTTTCATAAGTTAGAAAAGAGGACAGATTTACACAAAGAAGCATAATCACAAAAGCGACTGCGGAGATATTGAGAGTGGTAATTTTATATTCACACAAGCAGAACAAATGAAGACACCGGCATGTAAATTATATAGCTTTAGTCCAATTTATATCTTTCAACAAAGAAAGAGAAACGCGTTCTTAGATTTGCTGTATGTAAATTTTAGGTCATAGTTTTTGAATAGCCATTATGAAGGGCCAGTATAAATGTTCCATATTCTGTTGTCTAGAAAATATTTACACAGGTATTCGGTTCTTTTCAAAAGCGCTCCTTTTATTTGTAAAAGATGATAAAATGAAAGCAACCCGTGACGTTTTATACTGTGATTAATTTGCTGTGAATACATCGTCTTTTAATATCTTTTATAAGAAACAGGAAACTCTTATTTATCTAGAAAGAGAAAACTAAAAAGAAAGAAGTACAGCAAAATTAAAAGTGATGAAACATAAGAAAATTAAAAGCGCTGGAATCCCAGCGGCTCAACTTGTTTTAATTCCCTTTTCCTCAAGTGGAAATACAAAGCCCTTTCTTTGATCAAAAACCTGTCGCCTTTAATTCCAGCACTTTTTGCGCGCCTGCCGTCTCGAAGTTTAATTAGGAAAAAGTGCATTGTCAATTAAGAGTTTGAGTCAGGGAGTAATTGTTCCCTTGAGGGGGATTCTCACATTGTAGTGTTGTTCCCCTGCTTGATTGTGTCTGTGTAGAGAGCCTCGTTGCTGAATAGGCCTGTTGAATGAGCAATCGACTTCAAATACTCCATCGTTTTCTCTACGTTACGAACGGTAGACTTTTAAGGAAGACCTTTTTTAGAACTTCCAACGGTCACAACTGGGCCTAGGACTACACAAGATAGTGCCTTTAAAAGCCTCTTTAAAAAAAGGACAGGCGGAAAGGGTCTCAAGGAAAAGGATTGAATCTTCTTTAAAGCCTCAGTGTCATTTAGGGAAAAGGTTTAGCAGAAAAAGGTGCTTGAAAGATCAATAGGAGCGAGTACTACAGTAGCATGTTTGTTTGCCAACTGATCTGTTGGGAAGAGAGCTGTCGCTCGATGTTTAGACTGCGACTTTTGCTTTACTACTTCTTTTCGCACCAAAGCGAACACCAATGACCTTGCGGTGGGAAAAAATTGACAGAGCCGTAAAGAAAGGTGTTTGCAGGTGAATGGAAGGAAAGAGTCATTACTCAAGTTGTAACCCTTGAAACTAAAAATTCTTTGATTCATTCTACAGAAATGCCAATATTAGTTGGAACATTCACCCCAAAATGGCAGTAATCCCGTGACAGGACTGATTCACAAAAGGACTGAATCAAATGTGATTTGCTCAAGAATTCATTCATCTGCTGCCCTCCCATTGAACATTTTCTCCATCTGAAGTAACAGGGGTTAACGTTAGATCGCTGTTAAGCAGCTGCAGGTTCAACAGGGCCCTTGAGCTGCAGGTGCCTGCAGCAGCAGAAGTTGGAATACCGCAATGAAGGAAAGGTTAGGATACCTCCATAGCTCTTACTCTTGTTTCTTGTGGTATACTCCAGGTGAACTGGGGTGTAATAATAAAGATTAAAGAAATGATAATAGGTGATCAACTACAAGTTGGCGAATTGTGACAGAAAACTTGACGCCTTGAAAACAAAAGTGGTTTCATGAATGGTTGCGCAAAGATGGAAAGTTAGATAGTCATTACCACAAATGCATCTGCAGTCATTTTTTACTTGCAGTCTTTCAAAAAGTAGTAGCTATATAGAGCTTAAGCACAACAGGAACATATTACTCTTTTTAATTCTCAACAAAATTATGACGTTTAATAGAAAGAGAACATCTGAGTGAAAGAGATAATCCTCATCTTGACATTTAGCTTCTTGGAAAAAATCTCCAATGTAAAAAAATATCCATCAGAAGGCAGACGAAAATCTTGTACCTGAACAACCTATAGATTACATTACTACAAGATTATATGATAGCAATAGTTTGATGCCTGAAAGTGTTTTCACGAAGGGAAAAACAGTTGCTCTTGGGCTGGGTCCAGATTTCGCAGCCAGATTTGACACTGACCAGTATTAAACTGGATCCCTGCCAGGTGCACCAATCAGATAGTGTTTTACAACCAAGAATCACAAATGTCCCAACATAGCAATGATATAGGTAAGGTGAATATTTTTAGTACATTTTTGTTTGCAAAAAGCTTTTAATTAAAGATTATTTATTCTGTTATTTCCCATCAAACGGTAATACATAAGGTAGGCCATTAACTTGACCTTTTCAAACAAATTGAAAGTGAAAGATGATTCAGTGATTATCTTTTGTGTGTACGTTTAGTTTGGATTGTGACTCTTTTGGCTGTAAATGAAATAGCCTTTGTGAGTAACTCCCAAAGTTACTATATATCAGCAGACATTCTACGTAATTATTCTCCACAACTTCGACAAAAAATCTCAAATTCCCCACTACTTGCTGAGAATAATTAAAACGAGGATGTGCTTCAGCGAAATACCCAAAATATTCATTTGTATGGGCGTAAATTTATTAGCCAACAACATCCGTTTAAATCGCATGTCTTTTTCATGTTTTACTCTGTATATGTTCTTAATGCCTGTCATTGTGTTCGCCTACTCAAGAGAAAACTTAATGTTTCGTTCGGTGCCCCTGATTAGCATTCAGACAAGAACTTGTATTGCTTATACAAATGGTACGCTTGATAGAAGACAAGCTTGGGATATGTTTTGATAGAACTAATATTACCACTTTGTTTGCCATACATGAGAAATGTTGCTTGCGAAGAATTAGCTTGGTTCAATAGCAGCCACAGAGGGGGCACACAACTCCTTTTGGACTTATAATTATCGAGTCATGAAGTTTCCTTTCTGGTTCTTCATCCATTTTATACTCAAAATAAAAGTTTGGTCCAGAAAGACGGCTGCAACTACAACTGTTTTATCCATAGAATGAGTTCAGTAACAAAAGACTCAGTTGAGTGTGTGTTTGCATTTGTAATAATGATTAAACTACGAAGATTTGGTCAATGCTCCCAATATAAAGGGAAAGACAAATGAGACGTACAACATATATTTATTTTATTAAATAAATGGTTCCATTGAACGTACTGAGAATTAATCAACACATGTCCATTTAATATATTGACTTTAAAGTGAGAGAAAACTTATGAATGTCAATAGCAAAAAATATTCAATAAAAACTGTCACTTTGTTTGCACAAATGTTGCTATGTGCCTGAATGTATTTTGTGTGTATTTGACATAAAGATAATGACTTATACCACATGTATTTGTAGTATATGTACAAAAACGCGGAGAATAAATGAAAGCTGAATCAAGTGATGGCAAAAATCACAGCCTAAAGTCAGCGGTAACCGTATTGAAATAAATTAGTTGGCGTGTCCCCAAAGCAACTTTTCTTGACGAGGAGGTTGAATTTAATAATGACTGTTAATTAATAATGAATGTTAAGAAAACTCTCACCGATTCGACGACAAAAACGATATCCTCATGTCCAACTGAGCAATATGAAAGGTGCTTTTTAACTGCCCTGGTCTAGTGATTTCTGAAAATGTAATTGTAATGGCATGTATTAGAAAAACATGACTATTAAGCTCGAGGTAGTTTCGGTCGGGTGGATCGGTACTGTTTTAGAATAGCTATTTTCATACGAGAAGGTACTTTTTGCCCAGTATTGAGACACACAATTTCACACGTCCCTGACTTCACAGATACCTGGTTTTAATGATAGCTGGGACTTCATACATAACGTCGAGGTCACGTTTGAATAAAGAAAATTTATCAAAAGATCCCGAGACATTTGGGGTTATAGACAGTTGTAAATGAAAATGTGTGATAATATCACATTCTTTTCAAGACCATTGCCAAGAGCATTAAATGAAAAGGAAATTTGCTTCTATAGCGAGAGGAATTGACGTAAATAACTTGGTAAAGTAACAAAAATTTAAGAAATGAAATTGTGTACTTAGTAATCGCCAAAAACTTTAAAAATTGGACCTCACACTGTAAATATCCAGGAATCGAGCGTTTTTTACCTTTCTTTTCTATACTTGATAAAAATCCATTGGTTAAATCAAATACTAATATTTAATTGGACATACAGCGAATTCATCGTAATTATAAGCAAATATCATTGATCCCAGAGATCCACTTTTTTCCAATTGATCACACAATTTGTAATGTTGGAGCCAAAAATAAGCACAATTACAGTATGTGCTAGAAAGGTAGAAAATGTAGGTGTGTGTTTGTTAGGTGAATCTTTTATTATTCATGAATCACTAATGGGAGATAAATGTGGCAAATATTATTAACTATTGTCTATTCAGTCCGGAAAATACATATGGATGTATTAGGAGACGAATTAATGTGTGTCCCCAGTCTGATAAAAAGATTATCATTTTGTGCAGAAACATTTGTACTCTGTTTATCCCATTACTCCCTCATTGACAATTGTGGGTTCTTTTCAAATAAGGGGAAATGTGGGGAAATTCTCGGAACCTTTTGTGCGAAGTAACACGCATACAGAATTCTAACTCGGCAGTTTTGACTCTTTCTGGTTAATGCTGTGTACGGGATGTGCGGGGTTTGTTAACGTAAAATCCAGATGAGTTATCTTTTCAAATCTGATGTCAACATTATGTACGTTATACTTGTCTCGTTTACGTAAAGATTAAAAACAATCGTATTTGCCCAGAAGGGGAAAAAAGAGTGAAGTAGAAAGGAAAGAAAAAGATAGAAAAAGACACAAAATACATACATGTACATAATTCATTACATCATTTGTTACTCGAGGCAAAAATCTATTGTGTTTTTGTCTCTATGGTAATTAATTAATTAGATTATGTATTGTGTTTGTCATATGGTGTCGTGTCCCCAGCAAGCCCCCCTGGCTGTCATCCAGTGAAGGAAACCCAGGTAAAGATGGGCAGGTTCAAAATATGGATCATCATTTATTTATGCAATTGCCTCATTAATCAAATAAGATAAGCTGTGACAATTAATGCCTCAGATAGCTGGTGATGAGGACAAATGCTTTAGTCGTGAAATCATAATTGGTCTTTTTCTCCTTTTTCTTTTCGCTGCTGCTCGCGTTAATTATCAGGTTTTAGTTTCATTTTGACTTAATTTGTTCGATCTTTTCAGGTGACTTTTCACATTTAAAATGATGATTTTACAAAAATGTAGTAGATACGTTTGTACTTTTGGCGAAACAGCTTTTCTTTGACCCCAATATCAGATAATTAAATCGAAGCAATTGTCAAAGACATTGCTTTCAGTTCAGAGATATTAAAAATCCCCCAATATTCAACAGAGATATCTAATATGACGCGTTGCTAATTGTTTACTTTATTAAATATTTACTGAAAGTTGGTACCTCTAGCCATGTGCCGTTCGATTTACCTGAGCGAAACTACCACCTTCATCAAGTTTCCCACGCGAACCAAATATGTCATTATTGACTAGCATAATAAAAGATAATAGATCTTCGCATTGTTTTAATGTAGAATGTCTCCGCGGTGGCTTTGAAGCTGTGTTTAAAGTAGCATGTCAGGTTATTTTCTATGTACTTAATGGTTTTTTGATGGGGCTGTTACACAGAAGCTGGTGACTTGCAATACATTGTCCCTCTTGTGGCTATTGTGAGTCGCTTTTTGTTTCATGTTCCTGTTTCCTATGAGGAAAATGCATGTAGTGGTCTTTCACATGTAATACCTTGCGTGACAATGTAGTGTTTAATGTCTTGTTGTTTGCTTTGGCTTGAGGTACACTTATGCCGGATAATACTGAGCTCAGTGAATGATAATGCCACATCTGGATCTCCACAGGTGCTTAACTCCTTGTGAGGATTCAGGTACAAATAGTGGATTACATGTTATTTTATCTGGTTATGCAGACTGCAAAATGTTTAGAAATAAGTATATTGCCAAGAAAGTTGTGCCCATAACAGTTTGATAGCCTGTAGAAAAGTTCAAAAGTACAGCCTATCGACGCCGTCCATTTTCCTCAAAACTGAAACAGCAGCATTTCACTTCAAATGACATGTGGCTATTTTGGCAGAAGCTTGTTCACAAACCAGTTTCAGAACTTGTCTGTTTTATAGTGTAGGTGGACTTATTTGCGCCTTTTTTATGTTGGTGCCGTCGCTTTGGCAGGTATTTTTTGCCGTCGTTGCGCATGTTACGATCTTCGTGTGATTTCGTGGACAACGTGTGCATTGAACAAATTTATTACTCGTAATACATTGATATATATCATCAAGGAACAAAGCAGTCCTGATGTGCAGCTTATTGCTTCTAAGTAGCTCGGTGTGGGATAAGAAGCCTTACGCTCGGCCTCCCCTCGTGTCGCACCGTCGTGCTCACATACATTATTCACACACAGACATGTTACTATCTATTATTGATCACAGCGCATCGTCACTTTTCACAAATAGCTTGTTAGTCGCGACATAGAAACAAGTCATTATTAGTAAAGTGCTAAGTCGATCAACATTGTGTAGTTGAATGTGTTTCTGTTCTCGTAGTTGATTGTACTTCACATATATATACGTTTTTGTACTGTGTGGGATATGACTATGAGGCCATTTTGCTTAGTGCGCCTTTACGTATTACTCGCGAGATCAGTGCGTTTGGAATAAATTGACTTGAGAAGTGATTTGCCCACGCGAGTGAACGTACGAAAACGAATGCAATTTGTCGTACTACAAGTGGGTCGCCATTTGCTAACAGGTTTGAAACATTTTTATATCAATATTTAGGCCGGCTTTTATTGGGCGTGGGCTAATGAAATAGGACTTGGCTTGGCTTGGTTTCATTTCATCGTTAATTTGAACACATGACATAAATGGAATGAATGTTTGAATTTGGTATGTCAATGTGTTTAGGACTAACCTTATCAGCGAAGAGAGGCAATTTAGTGGTCGTCTCAAGGGTTTGTGAAAAAGTCAATGAGTTCAACATGGTGTGATACATATATTAAAAAAGATTACGACAGGAAATCTTAGTCGCGGCCTTTGTTCCAAACTGGAACAAGAGGCTTTTAATTAAACGCTTAAGGCTTGGAAAAGTCCAACCAGCGCTGACATACTGACGGTTTCACTCGTTCACCGTCATTTGTGAGCACTTTAGAGGTGTCACTGGATATGTCATTGTGTACCGACATTACTCAATCACAATTAAGCAAATAAAGGGCAATTAAAAGTTATCGGATATCCACAGAGATTTTACACGACAGCTGGCAGAGGTAGGGACAGGTCAGGTAAGGTTTTAGCCTGCCGTAGTGCAAGTTTGTTTCCATGTGTGAATATGAGACCACATTGACAGTTCAAAAAAAGACTTGTTTGGTTGGTGGTACCTGTGGCACAGGGGGACAGTGATACAGCCCGCGGGCTCGATTCAGGTACTTCTACTGATTTTACAACAAATTATGTAGCTCTTGCACCATACCCAGTCCCACCTCCTTGCATGCCATCAAAGAGTTAACTAGGATAACTTTTTGTGTTACAATATCCTAATTCGGATGTCCAAGAAAGTTGAGGTAGCCTCCTGGCAGTTAATATCCACCTATAGTATAGGTTGTAGCCTTCCCAGTTGACCCGTCCTCCCGGACTCTACCCTTTCCACACATTTTATGTTACCCTGGGCTATTGCCCTGTCGCTTACAGTTCTACTATTGAGTACCATTTATCCCTACCCACCTCATTTCTTTGTTGCCAATTTAAGTTCAAGCTTAATTAAAACTTCGGAGAATAGTTGCAAATCCTTTTTTAAATTAGACTTGTTGAGGTGTTTTGGCTGTTGACAATGTTGTTGAGCTTGGCAAAACAAAAGCGAGAAAGACTTCCATAAACCAGAATTGTATTGTGTGCAACTGTCATAAAGTGTTGAGTGCAGAAGAATGCCGTTTTCAAATTGTAATTTCCCTTCCTTCGTTCATAATTACGGACCTCCCGGAATGTTTTCTTCATTTGGAAGTTTTTTTATTGGCAGTGTTTTTGTAATTTGCAGCGGCGGGGCATTGACGCGGGGACCGTTGTCTTGTAGATGTCCCACTGGGCCGAGAGCTTAAGACTGTACCTATCTTATGCAATATTGTGGAGGCAGCCGGTTTTAATATCCCAGGTTCAGTCTGCACTGCTTTAGGCAGTCAGTTTCTGAAGCACCATTGTTTCACGTCCACTCGCTTTTAATTCCACTCTTCAAAATCCCAGCAACAACAAGTTTATTGTGAAAGCTTTGAATTTGCAGTGACTGATTAAATTTTCAGCTTTAGTCAATAGGGACAAACCACAAGGCCCCGTTGAAAGGCCTCTCCTTTTGTCGTGTTGATGAACAGTGAGGTAACGACACTACTGGAGGCAAGCAAGCATGGGTTACTTTTAATTACAGTCACTCAGTCTTAAGGCATTTCGCACAATACCCAGACTCCATACCAATGTATTGCTGTGTACACGGAGTTTAAACAGAGCTTTTCACTGTCTTACATCATGAGTTATATCATTCACTCATCACTTGATTAAGACACCCACACCTGCAGGTCTCAGTTGCCATAATACCCTTTGGATAGGAAATCCCCTGAAGGCAAATTCACAAGAACAAAAGCTTTATTGTTCCAAGGCCATTGTATTGGACATCGGCTCTGTCAATTTATTAGCCAGATACTTAGATTCATCCCAATTTAATTATCCAGGCTATCACCTAGACTTGATTATTCAGGCTTTTGTACTCTGCCCTCCAAAACCTGAAAACAAAACAACGGTCACTTCGATAAAACAGGTGCCCAGCAATAAGAACCAACAACTGACGTTTGATTAGATGGAAATGTTTTAATGAAAACTGGTCGAAATTACAGAAATATGTCAGACTGCAAACACTTTACCATGTCCATTGTGCAAACGAAAAAACGTTTAGAAAATACTCGTCAAATATTCCAATTGTTTTCAAACAGGAAATGTATTTGAATCCAATGCTTTAGCGCTGAAGATGCATAAATCTAATTGCTCTTTTGACAATCGTATTTGTTTAAAAGTACGATATTTTCAGGGCAACGAAACGCCCTAACCATGGTTGAAATTAAACATTGCGAAATTAAAAGTCGGAAAATCGAACAGGAAAACTAGTTGTAATACGTAGGTAAATTAAGGGATAAGGAATTGTTCATTAGTCTTAGGCGCTGATGGTTTTCATACACACCCCCATGCCTCCTTTAACTTCATGCTTAAAAGGGAAACATAAATCATTTTTTATCAAAAGCCAGGTAAAAGTGCTCTTTAAACCTTCGGTAGGAAGTAGTCTAAATGAATCTTTAATAACTTTGTTCTTTAATTATGCACTAGATATTATATGTGAGTTTGATTTGAAAGCTATTTGTGTTGGGTTATTATTTTTTGAAGGGGTATAAAGTAGGCGTAATATGCCATCAATTTTGCATATTTTTACCCCTTGCAAAAAGGAGCACCCCATTCTTGGCTTATAGCTTTACATTTGCCCCATTGTGTTTATGGAAATGAAGGTATTCGTTTTATTAGCTATAGACACTTCAGAACATAGTAGCAGACTGGGATAGAAACAAACTTTGGGATTAAATCAAGAAAACTTCACCCGAAAAGTAAATATAAGGCGATCTTTTATGCATGCTAATCAACGTGCATGCCTGTGTTCTGTGAGTTTTGCTAATAATAGGGGCAAAACAGTCCCCTCTCCCCCATCTTCCTCTTTCATTGCTTTCTTTTCATTTGTCACTTGTGCTCTTCAAAAGGAAATGATCATTGAATAGCAAAGAAGTAAAATTAAGTCTCGAGATGCGTTTGCCTGTGTGAACTGTTTTAGGTGTGTATCAATACTTTCGTTTTGGTTTCCTTTATGTCGTATTCAGTCCGTGAAAATGTTGCCTTTACGTGTCACTATTGTCATTGTACGTAGAACATACAGGGAAAAATTCAAGTCCCGCCAATTAGGTGAGATAAATTGAGCTTCTTTCTTGCATCACTTAACACAAGGTTTTACATACAAATTTATGACTCGGTAAAATTTGCACCGAAAGCCTGTTTTCACTGTGACATACGCATTGTGAAATGTAGTTATGTAGGCATTAAACCAAAGCAAACAAAACATTTTACATCTACAACACAAGTGACGACATTGTTTATCACATAAGAAAAGAAAGATTATATCTTGCAACAAGTTCAGAATATTACACAGCAAAGTTGGTATTGTCTGATTCAAGAATGTCCTCCGCTGTCGCAGATGTCAGCACTGTCCGGTCCTCGTGGACACAACATGTCGCTTTACCTCACCTCTCTCAGAACAGGTCATATGTTGACCCCTTGGGTCAAGCCTGCCTGTCGACTTCAAAGCTGAAGAATTATATCTGCATTTCTGCTAATTTCGACTGGTTTCTTTGGCAGTGACAGGCACAGATGACATCAAAGACCCCAACTAATAATTGGGAAAAAGAGAGAGAGTTCAGCTTTTAGCTGTCGCGTTGGTAATATTCTTTGGCTTTGCTGGTAATTTTCGATTTCACCTCAGAAAAGCAACAGCAGAGGGACTGTTTTTATGAACTTCCACGTACGGTGAATTATTAATCCAAAAGATAGACGGTCACGTTAATACAATATCTCCTAATTAATTCGTTAATGGATCTCTATGTATTAGGCAATAATCCTCGGGAGAGTGGATTAATTTTTAAAGATTATCTCCCCGTTCTCTTTGTGTTAATGAGTTTGTTAATGGCAAACTTTTATTAATTTGCGGAACTGTGGCAAACAATACATAACTGTTTGTCCCCGCAAAGGCAGCTTCTGTGTCATACTTCTATTAACTGTTTGAAAGCGCTTCCTCTTTGAAGAGCAAATCGAGTCAATTTCTGTATTGTCCCCATTCCATAGTCAGACTAATCTATCAATTGTGGAGGAGTTTTAATCCTAAGCGATAAAACGTACTTTTAGTTTCGCCATTAACAATAGAGGTTTTTAGAGAGTAACCTGAGAGATGGTGTGGTAAGGATATACCTGGGTCACCTCTTTGTCTAACGGGCAGAGTAAGGTGAGTTGAGACCACATTTATAGAGATCATTCTGGACTGGAAGAACAATCCATATTGAAACGACGTCTTGACCAATTAGGAAAATTACTAGATTTCTGAAACAAAACGAATGGGTTAACAAATACCAGAGAACATATCTATACATGTCTGATGAAGTTCCCTTGGGTTATTCAATATTTAACAATATCACCTTTTATGCTAACATTACACAGTACGATGAAACTGATCGATAAAACGGGCACGCATAGGTAGAAATGAGAGAGAAGCTGAATGGCTACAATTACACGGCATTAGATCACAATTTCAACTATTCTTTTCATTCTCTTTTAATCAGTCGTATTTCTGATCAATCGATAATTTGAAGGTTTGCAAACGGCTCAGAGTCATTTAAGTGATTTCTTTTTCATCGGAATTGTCTTTCTTGCATTAATTTTTGCTGCAAATCGGAGGCCATTGTGCGGTCATATTTTCAGGCCTGATAACATTAGCAATAGTTCTAATGAATCCGGGAATGGATGGGCTGCTTCGTTGTCCATAGTTTTATGATTTATCCTTCCAATGGCCCTTTTGACCTTCTCGCAAAGACAAGCTCTCCCAGGACTTGCGGGCTCCATATCTCAAATTAGATTAGCGACCAAACCGAATTAAAACATTTTGCAATATGAATAAGTGCGCTGGCCATTTTGCAGTGTAATATTGGGCTTGCTGCGCTGTTGATTAGATTTGCTTCTGAGGGGCACATTGTTTGAAATGTAAGGGAATGCCAGGATGGTCATGTCTCTGTTCATTAACACTGCACAGGCCCTTGTTGCAATGACCCGAGGCTAGTCCAGAACCCTGTTCCAGAAACATTTTTGTCTTGCAGATAAATAACATTACATGTATATATTTATTGTCTTGTAAATAATTTCAGAAATTTTTGGTATCGTGGACTTATTTAAAATCATGTTTTGATTTGAACGTTTATCATTAGTATTACTCTTGGTCCAGTTTGTGGAACATGAATCAAAAGAGCACTGAGAAAGAAAAGAAATTCTACTTTGTTTTCTAAAATTATTGAGAACAGAATTAGGCGAAAGAGGAAGCAATTCCATGTTATTTCTGTTGAAAGAAAACCTGCGGAGATTCGGTAAATTTTGGTTTCCCACCTTTCATCATGAAAGTTCATTTTACATCGTGAAAAGTAACTTGGTTGTTGAGCCATAGAGTTTTTAACGTCCAGTGTTCTCTGGAAGAGCTCGCACTCATCATAATTGCAGATGCTTTTAATGAAGCGTTTTTGTTACTATGACTGGTCCATTCCACTAGGGGGTTACAGAAGTTCCTTCTGAGTCATAGATAACGATTTCTGTTCAACAAAAAGATTACTAGTGGGCAGTAATATGGTGGAGAAGTGCTATAAAATGCAGAACGTTTGGATAGCAGCAAGTCGGTTTCAAATTCATGTATTTCCAACCCAGTATTCTAGATAAGTTTTACCAGAACTTGAATATTCAAAAGAGAGAGCATATTTTCCCTTTTCCAAGCTAACAAAATCTGTAAAGTTAGACGAAGAGGAAACCGAAACATTTATTAGGTTAGGGACGAGTGCCAAATTCGCCGATGAAATCATAACAATACAAGGTGTACGGGGGTGTAAGCAGGTCAGGGGTGAAATGTCTTCAGTTACATCTTCTCATGAGCTTATCTGTTCGGCGTAGTGCAGACCCTAATTGTCAAATGACATAATTTTGTCAAAGTTCAGCTGGGATATATCGCTGAACTCAAGCTAACGATATGCAGAATAAATTACACTGAGTGAATGAGGAATTTAAGTGTCTGCATTCAATTTTCATATTTTCGTGCGAATGAAGATTTTCTTGCCGTACCAGGACACAGTTGAATACAATAGAATTGGCATTTACAGCACCATATGCCACCATTGAAATTAGGCCAAATGTGACACTTTGTCTACACACCTAAGCCATTGTGAAAAAAGGAGAAAAGTTTACCCTCTTTTTACAGCAAATTCTCTCAAAGCGATTCATCATGGAATTATCTTGAAAATGTCACATTAAAAACCTACATAGGCAATAAGCTAAATGTTGTATGTTCATTAAAAACTTGATCCTGTCTGATGTCTTTGAGGAAAAAGAGCTTCTCCTGGCATTTCTCTTCCATAAACAATATTAATTAAAGCCTCAGAGTCTTGCAATTAAAGACAATTTGACTGATAGTGTTTTAATTATCATGCACCAAACCTCTGAGAAATCTAACCTTTTCCTGATAAAGTAAGTGTTTTCCCTCGTTAAGCTGGGGCGCAGTCTGTCGTTATTAATTAGAAGCAGACTTAAAGAGCACTGGTACATAAGAACATTAAAAGTAACATTTCCATATTAATTCCTATGTCCATATTGATTGCCGTCTTAAAGATGCTTGACGAAAAGACATTTGTCTTATTAATGACAACACCGTAGATTTAAGACAATGAAGATAGGCACCACAAACAAAACCCTTGTCTGTCGAGTCTACCGCACCAGACTTGATCAAAACTTCCAATCCTCAACATAGTGAAGAATTTAATAGCCTAAAGATTTGGCATTTTCCCTCTTATCATTGAATTGTTTTTGTGTGGATTACAGAAGCAGATTTTGTTTTAATTAGCTAATGGGATCCCAATGCTTTCCCCCAGTCTTTTCGTTGATTGCTTCGAGTATCAATAAAAAATTAGTCCAATGGAAACAGAAGCTTAGAAGGCATTCTACGGAAAAGACAAGCGGCTTGCTGACTTCGAAGCTGTTCAGTAAATGTTGGCTAACTTCCCCTGCCCCTTATATTGTTTGCATCAAAGGGTTCTATTATCAATTATATTGATCACAATGAAACAAATAGTGTCGTAAGCCAATAAGTTACTTATTATAACTATGAATCTGATACATTATAACTATGAATCTGATGCAATATACAGCAAAAAAACCTGTGTGGCAAGAAATCCCATAACTATTCTGACCACCACAGTGAGATGGAGAACGCACCAGAGTGCGTTTGTGTTCCCCACTTAGTTTGTCGGACAGATTTCCTTCACGCGTTGGAAGCTGCTTCCAAGTGTTCTTTCCTTTCAACAGACGATCAGTAAACAATAATTTGTATCTTTTTTTTCACTTTGGCTGGTGTGGAATTTAATAGAAGTTTACGCACCTACACACCCCACGGTATATAAAGAAAGGACCTGAAGGCAATGTTGGCCTTTTACATTTTTCCAGTGTTACGGAAGGAAAGAACGGCAAGCTAGCCAGGCAGCTAGGATGGTCCTGACCAGCCCACTCGATTCTGACGCACTCGTGGAAATTTGGTTAATTGCATCGCGAAGATCAATATTTGTCTTTGAACCCCAAGCTGGTCTCATGCGCCTCAACTTTAGACCAAGTCTGGGCTCTTCTCGACGGCCATGGAGGAAACCTCTGTTCGCCTTAATTAGAACACACTCCAGTAAGCTCGATACAAAAATATATTGCAGCAATTGAGACGTGAAATAATCAGACTCAGCCGCATGACTGCTACGGAGAGAGAAATTGGGTGAGAAATGTTGTAACCAGTTGGTGCCTTTGTTTTCATTCTGTCGATAATTGGACAAAAGAAAAGAGGGAGAAAAAACGTATGCGAATGTGGTAGTAGCCTGGGCCATGGATCTTTTCCGCACTAATAATATTGAAACACTCAGACCTCAAAGCTTCACCAGTGCTAATACACTATTAAGTTAATTGCTAAAAAGTCTTGAAGGCAATGTTAATTTGGCGAACTGGTAGTGCCAGGCTCAAAGTAGCACCCTGTCTAATCAGATCTGACAGGCCTTAGCCTCCAACAAGAAATATGCAGATCCAATTGGAATCAAACGGGCATATGAACTGGGGTACCACCTCATATGTGAGATCTTTTTTCCTCCAATTACTGTTCAGTCTGTATACTTTTCATATGTTTACTTATGCTGAATCTATATTGGAACCCTATCTGTTTTCAGTTAATTTGCTTGGTTAAGTTCGGCGGCAGTGGGTGTCGTTCTGACTTGACCTGATTTGAATTACATGTACAAGTTGTTACTTAGAAAATCCTGCCTGGGAGAGACTCTCCGTGCGAAAAGGTACCACTTTTAATTGGTTCCAATGCTGCCGCACCTAAGGGAATAGAAAAACATTGCGTGCTTTGGGGTTTCCCAAGACATTCTTAGAGACAAGGAATCTAGAAGAAAAAGGAATGAGGCTTGTCCCCATTGGGTCACTATACCTCCAGACCAACATGGCCGCCTGTCATTGTGCAATTTGTAACAGATCGATTCAGGTCGTTGGCTCGGAAAACTAATTAGACTCCGTAGGGAAAATGGAATAAAAACTTACAAGGATTCATGTAAGAAAATTAGAATCACATAAACCTTTGCGGGGATCCATGGATGACCACTGACTGGTCATTCACTACAAGAATGTTACAGAAATGGAATGGTGTGCAAAAACTGATTTAGAACTGCACAAAATGCGACACTTTCTGTAATCAGAAAATTTCCGAGTTTTCCTGTAGATCTTTGTCACATTAACTTTCAGCAGATCAGTAGCAGTCAGTGGTTCATGTGTCAATCAGTTTGTTAAGTTACGTCTCAAAATCAGTAACATTGTGAAGAAAAGAAACTTTGAAGCAACGTTACATTGTAACGAACAATGCGTCAGTGAGGACAAGCACATTCATTTTGGATAATAATTTTAAATCATATTCTGGTCACTAAGCTTTTGTCTTGGACGAATTGACGACATTACCTGTGTCATTAGTAATTAAATACATGTAGACAGTGTCACCGAATTTAACGTGGTATTGGTCAGTTTTGATTGTGGTACGTATTGAGTATGAGATGATCCTTAGCTTTCTCTGTCTTTGTACCCATACGTTCTTCCAATTTCTGATGAGAACAACTCAGAAACCAGGTTATGTGAAATACCTAACAACAAAACTCACGGTACAGTACTTGAATAGAGAGCTATATTGCACACTTGCAGGAAAAGGTGAAAGTATCAAGACAAATATACAGCACCATATGAACACGCCACAAAGGGTCTTACCACTCCTGCCACCTCGTTTGTTTGTCTTTTTCGCAAAGAAATTAAGCCAACTGTTTATACCAATGGAGTAAACAATGATAAGAAGGCCACATTAGGGGTGAGTGTTTATCTACAAGGGCTTTTTGAGAGTTCGGGGGTTGAGGATATGTCAGCTTGGATGCCTGCAGGTGAGACACTGCCAAGAGAGGGAAACGATGAAGGGTGTTTCCCTTCTATTGTTAAAGTGGCAGAAAAACTTTAAGCAAAACTTCCTGCTGTTGGGAAGTGTCCAATGATATCCATTGTGTGCCGTGTGACTTATTGAATAATACACAGAGATATTGAGAGAAAATAAGCTGTAGCGCGATTCTAGGATTTTTAATATCTTATGTGGTCTTGTGTGGTCACATGGACCTCCAAAGAAGTGCTATCAATTTAATTACAGGCATTTTACGTACTAATGCATGTGTTTTACGGACTATGTGTGAGTGCAGATATCATCAGCACAGGTGAAATCATCTTCCCGTAACTTTGATCACATAGTGATCTTCATCTGAGCATCACACACCCAACATGTGTGTGTTCGTAACATAACTAAACACCACTCCAGATTAGACCAGGCCCAGAACCTGTGCTTGTCATCTGGAACAGAAATTCTGTTTAAATTATGTCTGGATGTATTGACCTAAATGTTCGCTCAATTAACGTCACTGATCAGAGTCTTTTCCAGACGTCTTTGTTGATTTGTGATATTCTGAAATTCAGCTTCGGAATTGTCTGTCGATCGCGATAAAAGACACGCAGTGGTGATGTATAAAACAGTCAGACTGCAGTGTCTGCTCTTCTTTGTTTCGATCTTCGACGGACGGGCCTGTCTGAGTATTTACCCTGACAGAGAGTCAGATTTGTAGATTACACAGACAAGAAAAACACACGGAAATATCCCCCCAATTCCTCGCTAACTCATTCAGCATTGCGACTGTTGCAACAGAAAGATTCCATAATGAACCATTGTTGCTCATGTAATTCTCATTTTTGCAGGAAAAGGATGTTTTTGTGCAAGTTTGTTATGTTCGTTTGCTACTCTCAGGAATGAGGGTTCTAATTATAAACTTGACTATGATTTTTCGCTGCTTTGGCCCCTCCTTAAGTGATTAGCACTTGCACATATCTTTTGATTTAGTGTTTCTGGGAATCCTGGTTTCTATCAAGTAAATGTAATTGATGCCTTAATGAGTCACAAAGAGAAAGGGGTTCGAGCAACTCTTGTATTTCCTTTGTACTCAGAACTACAGGGATCAGAGAGAAGAAAGTTAGTTTAAATTTGAGCCAGAATTTACAGAAATTCTCGTCTGCTGATTTTCCGAATGTTTATCAATGCAGGTTGATTTCCCGCGAATGGGTGATACCAGAAATGAATTGCGGTGGCCATGCTGATTACGGGGTGGGTATTTATGGGTCGAGGTTAGGGTGATGACTGACATGGGCGCATTAGCCAGCCGCAGGGCATGTGCGAGTAATCCGATACACCCTCCTGGGACCTGCTACTCCTGCAGCTGCATCAATTCCCCATAACCCTCATCATACCTGCAGGGGGTATCAAACCATATCTCACCCAGACACATACCATAAGTCACTGGTCAGTACACATCGGGCTACTCGCTACCTGACCTTATCACCCTACTACCACTGGTCAATATCATGTTCGGATTTAATTGTATTAACACTGTCATATCTGCTCTGTGTTTATCAACTTTAGCCCCGTAAATATGTAATTAAAACTGGGCATATCGCACGGCAGTTGTTAGATAATTTTCAAAATTCTGACATTATGCGTTGTTTAGATAAGCTTTGTATTTCCTTCTGTTTACATTAATTCAAAATTTGGACCGCCAGGCCGACTCTTGACCCTTGACTCAGCGGACACCCACGGTAAAACTGTGCCAGTATTACATGACGAGAGGCACATGATGTTATGACACTATCTGTATGTGGGCTTCATTAGTGCAAATTAATGCTTGATTTAATACTTTCTCTCTCACTCTCTGGTATGGATAGGCAATGACACGATATCAACACCAGTAGTGGATATTTCACAGATGAAAGTGGGTACGGATTCAATATATTTTGGATTAATTTCTGGGCCGGTTGTTGGTGCAATGAAACATCTACCATAGATGGTTTAATTAATAATGACTTAATCGGAACTTTTCCCTTCAGTTGAAATGAAAATATAGAGCCGTACACATGTAAATGTGCCAGAGTACAGGGAAATGATTTTGGCCTCGTTGGTGTATTTGACCTGAATTTTGCATGTAATAGCCACACGTGGTACTCATTATGGCTAATGGAATATGTAGGTATTTGTGGTGATCTATGTTTAAATAAAACGGTCTGCCACTTGAAATAATCTCGTCGTGGCCTCCTGTTATTTGTGGTCAAGTTTCTGGTACTGGTCAGTAACACATTAGTACCGTCACTCCTCTTTTGTTCTGGTGAAATGTCAACACTACCCTACCCCCCCCCCCCCCCCCATCCTTTCTTCGGTTCAACTGAAATCTGGAAGCTGGACAAGCGGTTAGTTAAATTTTTGTGGGAATGTATGTGACCTTAGAGCGTGGTCCTAATTACTTCGTTATCCGCTTCATGAATCACACAGAAAAATATTTAATTAGTCTCCGCAAGGAGACTATCTGTGATGCACTCACTACTTCTGAGTGGATATTTTTTTGGTCAAATT
>JBCAUG010730077.1:0-12044 GCA_038406175.1 Haplosyllis leylae | reverse complement strand
CCAGTATCCATGTGCAATTAGATGAATTAGTCTAATTCATCGAATTCAGCAAGATCCAAAACCAAAATAGGAAAAACACGAATACTTGCACTAACTGTTTGATGGTACATAATAATTTCTGATGGTGAGGAGATCTGACCTGTGTGGAGATATTTCAGTAATTATATGTATTTAAAAAATTAAAATGTAGAAATTCCACAACATTGGCTAGCTTGTCCAAAGACTGCGAAAGAGTGGGTGAGGCCAAGAGAGATGAAATCTATGCAGCTGACTTTTTTTTTTGTTTTTTGGCAAAACCAGCCTTTTATTTTAACCTTTGTACAAACAGGCATGTTTCGTGTTATACGTTTCTTTTTATACATGTTTCTTTTATACGTTTGAATATTGTACGCGTTTCATACATTTCACACTCAATCTCCCTTTGTGATTTTTGTCCTTATTCTACTCTTCAACTATATAAAAATAAAACTACTTTATCTGAATAAATGCGATGCTACTTGTTTTTCTATCTTTATGAAGTATCCGTGCTTTCATGATGATAAACATCATTTAGACATTTCTTTAAATTTTTACTTCCATTTTGCATCAAATATATGCAGTCGCTTATTCTTGGTGGCAATGTACTTTTCTATATTTCTAGTCTGATATATAATAGCTTGTACTTCCTCGAAAACTGGCATTTTATTGAAACATCGTTGTCTATAAATAAATGTATTGTTTTTAATTAAACATAATAGATTTTGCACAGAACCCACTTTTTGCATTAATCGGTTGCAAATCACAGTGTCTGTATCGAAATCAATTTCTTCCAAGTTCTATCTTCGTATTAGGTTTTTTTATGCAGCCGACTTATCATTTTCATTGTCACATTGGCAGTACGGTGCCCCCACCTCCAGTTACTGCTAATAATGGTTTAATATGCTTTATTCCAAACTTCAAGGGAATAAAATGAATGAACATGATGTGTTGAATTGGGTTTTTTTGGGGAAAATAAAGGCAAAAGACATTTATGAGGCAAAGACAAGGAAAGGATTTAGTTTTGTTCTGAAAATGCTACAATTCGATGTCACGTGAAACCGGAAAAATCGAAAAAACTTCCCTTTTGCACAACTCTCAGAAAGTGCGGATTGGTCAAGGCAAAGTTGCTTCTTTTCTTAAAACCACTCACTTAATTTCGAGTGCCCCGAAGTGCGTTAGTGTTTTCTGATTATTTTCATTTGTAAAATCTTAAAATAACAGCACTGATAATGAATTTTTAAAGATATGAAAACACAAGACAGCCTCCCAAAGCATTCTGAGACATACCGACACAGATCTTCATCTGTAAAAAAACGAAAACGAGAAAAGCGTGTTCTACTGATCAAATTTAGTTCTTTATGACAATTGACGAGAAAATACGCTGACGCAACTTGAGTTGACACTTTCTTCTGAGAAATCCTAGATGTATGAACTGAAAGACAGAAAAATATACTTTTACAATTTCAGCTCGAACAATGTCTATTCTGTTCACTTCTAATTCCAGTTCGGTATATTAGAGTTCAGTAGTTTTTTTGTACAAATTGGATGCCAACATAGCATTGTGTGTTTGTAAAAGTCATCGAAAATTGTCCCCAGTGGGGTTTGAAACCAGGACCTCTGGATCACAAGGCTAATGCCTACCAACTGAGCTAAGTGAACATTCAGTTGCCAGCCTGAATCTTCATAACCTTTATAAAGTCATGCTCTATTGATTCTAGAAATGAAGTCCTACATGTGAAGTGGTTCATGATACAAACAAAGCTCACTTCAGAAATCTCCTACCCAACAGATTCCTGCCCAGCTAAGTTGGTAAGGCATTGGCCTGAGGATCCGGAGGTCCTGGGTTCAATCCCAACTGGGGGCAATTTTTAACGATTGTTTTTGCTCTTTCCCGTGTAAAGATCTGTCAGATAATCGGACAGAAACGCCTATCGTGAGAAACGCACGTGTCGCTGACTCAAATCAACTGAACGGACTGCGATAACAACACTTTAAACCAGAAAAACTGACGACTTGTTACATGACATGCACCAGGAAGGGAGTAAATACCGGACGAAAAAAAGGCCGGTTGGTTTCGCATGATGGGGAATTCCATTTGAAAAATACGAATTGCGCATTTAAAACACATCGACCGGACAAGTGAAAGCGTTCTTCATCGAGGTCTTGAGTACAAGTGAACTCGTCCATTTGGAATTCAAACACCGCTTCTATGTAAATTGTCAATCGAGTTTTCCTATATTTCGTAATTTTCTGCCAAATCATGGCAGAATCTTGCCAGCATTGACATGCAATGGGTCACAATCATTGAATGTCAATGCTGGCAGAATTCTGCTAGGTCTAGGATTTGGCAGAAAATTACGAACTATAGGAAAACTCAAATAATCACAATAGTTCTGTACTTGTCAATTTTATGTTTCAATTTAGGAATGATTGCCTTGTGTGTATGTGACGTATTATAATATTAGTAAAATGCCGTTGATAACTACACTGACCACTATTTTACAATAAATTTATGCCGTATGGAATGATGAAATCTATAATCAGGGAAATAATCATTGTCAGATCATTTTTGTGTTGTTGGTGTATAAATTCCTGTTACTACCCATTTTGCTTTAATTTTGTGTCTGACTTATTAGTCAAATCTCAAAATAATCTCTTAGATTTGGTCGAGTGACAGTTTGATCGTGTGTAAAAATGGTTGGCATTGTCGATATTACGTTTGTATACTTGTGTTCCTTAAACTTAAAGATATACTGGTAGAATATTCCGTTTTGCGGGAATGCGCCGCCCCCCCTCCCCCCATAGTGGCCTATGACTCCCAGTTTCACTTCTGCACATGTGCATGTGTCCCCCCCTTTCCCCCATAATGGCCTATAACTCCCAGTATTTATCTCGGTGTGAACAGCACTGATCATGTTGCAACACAACAAACCCCAGCTACAAAAAGTAGAACACAACACACCCACTGGTATCAATTGTATCATGCGATGATGTTCGCAATTTGAATGGCATGACTGTTTAACAAATGACAAAAAGAAAATTTTGATTTTTCCGTGTATTTTTTTCAGATCTAGGATGTACCAGGCAAGCGTTTTTGCACTAACGATAATTGCAGCGTTGAGTGTACAGATTCAGGTCTGTGTTGGGATCGGCACTGACGGTCGCAATGACATCATCAGATTCATTTACACGCACATTCCAAAGGTCAGGCTAAAGACGTACAGTTTGCTGCCCTCTTCCTGTTGACAGAGCAGGAAGTGCGCGACCATACTAAATTCCGCTTCACTCCTCATGACACGAAAAAGCGCCCTATGGTGAATAACAGGTCTTACTATTGTCCTGACAACCAGTACTGCCGAGTCCCCGCCAACCAAAGACCCCAGAACTACGTGGTGGCCAGACCCAATAAAGACGGCAACCCTCACCATCACGCAGAAGAATTTCTACTTGAGCAACTGCCCGGCATGTGGAACCGTTGGGGCAAATATCCCAAGCCAGCCATGATTTTGCTGTTTTCACGTTTACCCGCCTGCAATGAAAAGTCTGGTAAAAACACCAGGGAATGCGCAGAGAATATCAGAAACACGTTACAAGACTATAAGAACACTATGAAAGTCCTTATTTTTGATAGCGACCGTGGCCAAAGTCGTGTTAAAGATCTATCCTCTGACCTTATCCGATTTAATAACGTTGGAATTATGGCCCACGGGCTGCCAATGAACAGCTGTTTGGATTCAAGCGTTCGTCCATGCGTCATTCCCGCTTCAATGAGAACTCTGCAGGGATGCATGCTTCAACAGCTCGTCAACGATCAGGTCGAGAATGTGATGCTCAAATGTGTTAAACGTAATGCAATGCATAGAAATGAGCAGAAAGCTTTTCTCATAAACATCCTGATTCGTGAGTGTTTGGAGCAAAGTGACAGGGAACCGTGCATCCGAAGTCGCTTTACGGATCAAACAAGCAATGCTTGTATTCACCTGAAGAGGGAGCAGAAAGAATCGATCATTGACAGCTTGATCAAAGGTCATGAAAGTTGTGACACTAAGCCAATAAGCAGACCACGTGACCTCCCCGCAAGCTTTGAACAGTCTCCGACTCTCATGGTATCACCTCGTCACAAGGGAGATTTTCCTACACCTACTTTTCAATGTTCAGGCGGTCAAACCGGACTGCTCTGCTCACATCGCCGGTAAAACCAAGAACTTTAAACATTACACCGTCATAAATGGAATGTTTCCAAAACGTTGCACTAACGTCTTAGTTTTGACGTTTTTGGATTTGAATTTATAAAATACTAATTTGGGAAACTTAAAATCTCTCTCGGCCAGAGGGTGTACGCCTCGGTCCTTTCGAAAAATGTTGCAAAACAGTACACTTTTGGTGTATAATCAACACGAGTGGGAAGCTCACTCAGCTTAATTTAGAGGGTCACTTTAGTATTACTTGTGTACCAAAAAATGGTCACATATCTACAATTAATAGCACTCGTATGTAGACAATTTAACAGACACAAACCTAATGGAATCACTTTGATACAACTGTACCACACAAATTCAACAAAAACATGCCAACATGGACTGCTTTCCCAATATTTACTTTGCGCAGAAAACTAACCATACCACAGCAAAAATATTTTCGATTTGTCTCTCGCTTGAGAATGATATAATTGACGGTTTGTGGAGAAATTGGATAACTGACGGCAAAGCTCGAAATGTCTGCGACAAAAAAAAACAGTTAAAAACAGTTGTACAACCTAGAAAAACGTTATGGTGACTTTCTTAACAGCTCTGTGTTTTCCAATGCACTTTTTTGTCAATCATTAATTTTTATTCAGTAGAATTTTTTTGAATATTTTGTTGTGAACCTAAGAATCAGACCACTTGTTTACACTGTAGTCAAAAAGACAAAAGCTGGTACGAATTATCGAAGTGAAGCAAAACATGTACAATACTGCCTTTTTACTAGACTCAGCATTAAATAAAATAATTTTGAAGAAGTCTTTGTGTCTGCCATTTTCTCCTTGCGATTCTCTAGCATCCGTATTCAAAACAAAACAATTTTTGGTACAAAATGTTTAATTCAAAGTGCCAATTTTAGTGATTATTCATTTTTCACGTGTATAAATTACCTCCAGTGAAGATAGAAGTCACTGCCTTTGTGTTCTAGTGTAATGCCTGGCTCTTTGATAACGTTGCAAGTGCTTGTTGAGGAATATTTAACTTGAATGTTTTGACTTTCGCACTTTTGATGATTTAGCTAAAGTGAAGCGAGAATCACAAAATGAGGATTTTTAACAGGCTCAGTCTCACAATCAATGATTAGCTAGCTCAGAGTCGAGAAGCCCCAATATCTGTTGTCACTAAAGTGAATTTGTTCTGATAGTACAATTTCTTTCCCATTACCAAATTAGTACTAATTCGACGCTAATTTTACTTCGTGAGTTCAATAGAAACTAATGGAAGTATATGAAGTCAAATTAAACCAAATGAATCGGACCGGATCGAAAGCATTCTTGAGCTATCCCCAATGACCTCTGTCGGCCAAAATAAGTGATGTAGTTATGTTTAGGCGTCCTGTATAAAGGAAGCGATGGCGTACTCATACGCAGCTTGTTCAGTTCTGTCAGCTTGTTCAGTTCTGTCATCTACAAAGACGTGAAATGTCCCTTACATTTCCTAATCTGGTAACGTTTCAGAGCATTATGTAACGATTACATAGCGTAATGATTCACAACGTTGTCTCTGCTAAAAAATGCCTCAGAATTTCCTATCTAAATTTGTAACCAATCACCAGCAACATTCAAAGTTTATTACTTTTCTAAGTAATGGCATTTATGAAAAAAGTGGCTGTGAAGTTTCATGAGCACAACTAAGAAACACTGAAAAAGAGGTATAAGCTTCAGCCTAATGGAATTCATCGTAATCATTTGGGTAAAAATAATTTTGGAAAAAAAACCTAGAATTTTTTTTACTATTTTCATATCACCCCTGGGGTTAAACCCTCAATCAATACCGAACTTTAAAAAGTGTGTAATTCTTGTTTTGAGAAAGTTACAAACATCTTCCGCTGTAAGTCTCCACCCTACAGCCCCCATGTTTTCCTCCAATTGATGAACCTTCGTCACTCCAATGATCACAGACATTACGGGTGGAGTTTGAAGCAGCCACCTCAGTGCAACCTGAGCCATAGATTTACCTCCTGCCAGAATAACACAGCTTCATTTAGGAAGTCATTTGGAAGTGTTTTCAGGATTTAGTATTCAGATGAAACAGACAAGAATAATAACAAATTCAAAGATTTCTCTACTTTACACACCAACTGGGCTTCTCACAAAATTGAACTTTGACAGATGCACCCAACTGGACAAAAATGAATAATATTTAGAAATTTAAATTCTGAGTCTAGTCAGTACACACCATGGTTGTGGCCTATCTTTTCCATCCCATCTCTGAGAGCCCAGTATTTCTCATCGTGGAGCATGGAATCCACAGTGGGAAACAAGTCACCCGTCACCTTCTGATTGTTCATGAATTCCATCTTGGAACCCTCGGGCAGCTTTGTGTCACCCTTCTTAAACTTACCCATTGGCAGACCACTGAAAATGAGAAAATATTTCAGTCATCATCATCATCATCATCATCATCATCATCATCATATTCCCCCACTAGTGCTTTTTATTTGAGTTTTCCCTAATTGAATTCTAAAAAATCTATAGAATCTGTAGAATTTGTAGAAATTCTGGTGAGATTTTGGGATGAACTACAAAATTTTACACAAAAAAATCCACCCAGTCAGAGGAAGTGCATCACAGATAGTCTCCTTGCGGAGACTAATAAATACTATTAACTGATAAAATGTAAAACCCAGGCTTACACTTAACAGTGTTATTCTGTGAATTAACTGGGAGATTATAGTTCACATTCAAATGGCCCATCCAATAAGATCTCAACATTTCTAATTCATTTGTGATATTTTTGGTAATGCCTGACATCAAAGATGGCCCATGACATTTTAAATGTTTAAGTATAAAGTAATTGGAGTGATGCATTTTTGAATCTTTAATTATGGACTTATATAAGCCATTTTTATGCCGGCGTCAATTGAAGAAAACTCAATTGAACTGCCACAAAACTATGCACACAATATTTTCGTATTTATTAAGGAAATGAACCAACTAATTATCACTCTCAAAAAAACAAATGCGGTCTCATGTGACATCCAGACGAGTTTCTACAGAATGGACACATGTACTGACTGTATCCGAGTGACAGACGTTTCACAAGAGAAAATAACATTCGAAACTAAGCAGAGATCAGCATTTCTCTGAAATGCGAAAGTGAACATTTATTACGGAAGGTAATTTTTGCTACGCAGAACTGAGGAAAACGAGGGTTTCACGTGACACGTCACGTGATCTTGTACCACAAGCAATCAGGAAAAACAAACTGCGCAATCGCTTCACTGGAAAATACAAAACGTGCGTATGAAACTTGGTAAAAAAAACTGTGCACACACCCACGGTGACAAAACACAGGTCACGAACAATTTCAAATGCTGTTTTTGTGTGAAAAGTTGTAATTATGGAGCCATTCACTACAGAAGAGGCTCTGTAGATCATCTGTCTCCCATGCACTGATTCCTGAGTATTGGATCCATTGTCCAATCAACTCCCCTACACACCTCACCCCACTTCTGATGAGCCCATCAGACTCCCTTGTGATGACTTCATAGCTGTATGGTTTGTATTCAGTCAATCACAGTGTAACACTTCACAGCTTATCACTGAGCACCAAAATATGCATGATTTTCTTTCTCAACTCTTTCTTGGTCAGAAGTGTGGGATGCGGTTCCAGTGCACTCTCAAAATCTGCCATTCAAAGTAGCTCCTCTTGGTGAATAGTGTTGTAAATGTCAGTTAAGGGCCCGTTTACACCTAGCATTTGCGACACCGCTGCGAGATCACTCCCAAATCAAACGTATGAATTCTGTCCTGTATTGTTACACCAAGCGTCAGCGACTGACGCTTGGAAATCGCTTTGCAACCCATTCGGAACGATGTTGCAGCAATGTCGCAGATGCGTCGCTGTCGCCAGATGTAAATGGGCTCTAAGTATTTGGGAGTTCCTTGGAACTTTGGGGAGTATTTTGTGTGGTTAACATGATATATTGGTGGTTAGCCTGGCCCTAGGGGAGGTCTGCATGCCCAAGAAACTATTTAGCTATTGTATTTATTGATTTCTCTTGCCACTATTACGGATCTACTGCACAAAGAGAAGAACCATGATCAACAGCTGTCAAGCTTTGAGATAGAAAAGCTGATTGCTCCTGGCTTTCCTTTCTGAAGGGCTGGGTATAATATGGATGACTTTTCATAACTGAGTATAAAGAGTCAGCACAGTAAGAAAGTAAATATAATAAATATGGGATATTTTGTTCCGTTCTGGAATCAAATCACTGGACCTGCAAAACCAATATTTCACTAGAAACTCGCTTTCGTTTTCCAAATGGTCATTTTTGAAATATTTTCCGCTTATTTCACTTCACGTCCGAAAGTGTAACGTATAACTTTAAAAGATTCCACAGCCAACTTTTCTTCCATTCACTTGATTAATATCTGAAAAATTACACTTTCAACTGATTTCATCTAAAATGCATGATACCATCAGCTTTTGACAGAAACTAAACCCGCATGTCAATTTGAATACACCCTGTGAAAATAATGGAAACGTGAACATCACCCGATGGCAGACATTTCAAATTAACTGAAACTAGTACACCCAGATACGATAAGGAAAATAAAACTCTGCATTTCTCTAGAATGCGAAACAAAAATTGATTACCGAAACACATGCACCCAGGCACAAGACGGAAGAAAGGAAATACCACACGATGCCCATATAAACAGACAGAGGTGCGCATTTACACAGTTCAATGTGAGAAGAAAGCGAACAGCATTCTTTGCATTTGTTCCACAGTTGGAAACTGTAACATTTTGAGTTGGACGACGGGGAAAAAGATTAGCAGGTACGGTACTTTGAAGCTTTGTTTTCATCTTATGTACAAAAGTAGTGATACGTTTGGAGGAGGAATAAACGTTAACAACTTCAATGGTGTCGTCTAATCAAAGAGATATTTTAAAATTATAAACAGATTGTATTAACTTTCTACATCAGTATCATACGTGTTTAGGCATGGTCTCTTTTTTTACAGATACAAGATGTTCCACGGCAGAGTTCTTGTCTTGGCTATTTGTGTTTTCGTGGCTTTGCAGACTCAGCTTTGCGTTAGCATTGATTCTGAAGAAGATGACGGTGGTGACGGTGGTGATGGACCTGGATCTATCACAGACCTAATCTTTCAAAGAATTTCAAGGCTACAGGGTCAGACCAATTTGCCCAATCAAACCCAATTTGCCGCCCTCGTTCTACTCAGCCAGAGAGAAGTAAATAACCCAAATCTGTTCCAGTTCCATCCCCAGAATCCTGATGGCTCACCAATTGTGAACAGCGATCTTCCATTCTCCCCCGAGTCACCTCAAAACTACGTAGCTACCCGTCCCAATACCATTAACCGCGTGGTTAATCACGTAGAAGAAATTGCCCTGCAGCAGCTGCCGGGAATGTGGAACCGTTTTGTGGATGAAGGTCAAGGACCACCAGCCATGATTCTTCTCTTCACGCGCTTGTACCCATGCACACCAAACACTGGACGCACTGGGCGATTTCATATTCTACTACAGTAGAACCCGAAACTGTACCGAGACGATCAGGAGCGTGCTTTATCAGCAGCAACCATACAACAGCGTTGACCGCATCATTGCATATAACGCTGATGATGATAGTTCTACTGTACGTGACCAAATTCAGCAGAACAACCAATTTAGAAGTGAAGGCTTCACGATCATGGCCCTGGCAATGGCAGCCCGTTTGCCTCCGCGTATTCGTCGGCCTCGTTCCTTGTCCAGTAGAACCTGTCAGGTTCCTTCTACAGTACAAACTATGCAGGGATGTATTCTCCAGTACCTGTCTGACGAAAACCTCATTGTTGATATGCTTACATGTGTAAAGAGCTCTGCTGTCTCACAACAGAAAGCGTATCTCATCAATAAGCTGATCGACAGATGCCTGCTGAATCAAAATATGGAAACCTGCGTCAAAGATGAGTTTTTGGAGGCAACAGGAAGTGCGTGTCCATTACGACGTAAACAATCAATTGCTGATGAACTGAGTGCATTCTTTCAACAATGCAGCTTAAAGCCTGTCAGCAAACCACAGCAAAACCCTTCCAATTTTAACGATGCGGCCGCTCTGATGACATCTCACAGACAAAAGCGAAGTTACACCGAACCTACAGCCAGCTGCAGCGACAGGAGACGTACAGGACTTCTATGCACACATTTTGATGACGGGTACCTGACAGCTGGAAACAGTCTCTGTAGAGAGAACCATCCCTACGGTTACCATGACGAAAATTACAAATGGTGTTACACTTCGTGGGATGATGACTGAGAATACTGCTGCAGTGGTCCGTGCGGATATCACGACGGATACGATTATCTTTGGTGCCATTCTGGAAACACGTTTGAGTACTGCGGCAAGGGAGGTTCTGTAGCTGTAAACGGTCGTCAATGCCTTGCTGATCATCCTTGTGGACTGCACAGAGACAAAAGTAAGTATGACTACTATTGGTGTTACACGGACCTGAAATCCAACTGGGAATACTGCTGCAGTCCGGAACCGGACTACAACACGTGCGGCAAACACAAAGGTACGGCGTATAAATGGTGCAAGAGCAACTACTACAAAACGCAGCGTTCCGGTACAACCGCTTGGCGATATTGCAATATCTAGGCGGTTTGTTCAACGCCCCGGAACAGGAAGTATCTGTCCCTATAACAAGTGGAGAGAAAATTCTTTCCTGTATCAAACCTTTATATATTTGAATCATATTATAAAGCGGCTGTAAATTACAAAGAGCACTATTTTGTTCTGACTTTTATATCATTTAGATCTATATCAAAGTAAAATGAGAGCAGTAATTTTTGTTAGCGTTTTTTGTAGAACTGTTTTCCTACAAACGTATTTGTACTGTACATTTCTGGATACGATTTGAAATACTATATTTATACAAATGTATTGTTCTAAAATTGCAGTAATTTACTTAATTGCTATGTTCATACATAAATTTACAAATGTTCCTAAAATGTTCAAAGGATAAGTAGTATTAGTTAACGCTTGTGTGTTGAAGTAAGAATAAATATGGTACTTCCAGGATCATTGACATAACAACATGCGATCCAACAAAGAAAAGCTTTGTTGACACGATCGGAAATTCGGTGGTCCAGTCAAATCTGCTTACAGAAATAAGAACATTACTCGAGATGCATTTCTATGAATTGTTAGCATTGCTTGGGATCTCAAATCTTTCGGCTGAGGTAGAACATATTAGAATTTATTTAACATGCAGCACACACATTTGCGCCAAAATGTATTTGCTGAATCTGCAACAAAACGACTTTACATGCATTTCATAAAACTTGTATTAATCAGCTGCATTCATAATGCTTGTACCTATCCCTGCAGATGAATTCATTAAGAAATAAATCAATGCTTTCAAGTAAGCTTTTTGTGTTTTATTACTATTATTTATTATTATTTATATTATTTCACGTAGAGAAAATCCTATTAAAATTGTAGCAATTATTGAGTAAAAGATCTTCAACATTTTTAGCAATTGACGACAAACCTTCTCAAGGAATTTCGTAGTTTTATCCAGTCGTAAATTTAATTTTTTGGTCATTTTTCGCACACCCACATACACCCCCACAAACACACACACACACACACACACACATACACACCCACATATACCCCCAAAAACACACACACACACACACACACACTGCATACACACACACACACATACACCCCCACATACACCCCCACAAACACACACGCAAACACACACCCACACACACACACACACACACACACACACACACATACACACACACACACACACAC
>JBCAUG010730066.1:0-12046 GCA_038406175.1 Haplosyllis leylae | reverse complement strand
TTAATTCCCTGGGAATAGGTCGGCTATGCAGCGGGCGGTATGCCTCTTGCGTTCACGCAGGAGGACTTTCTTGTTTCATTTATTGTGACTGTTTTCCTAGAAATTTTGCGGAGCTGAACTAAAATGCAGATAAAACGTCATTCGCCATATTGTTTCTGAAGGTCCAACTCTTAACGCGTTAATTTTTTTTGAAAACTAAATATATTCTTTTTGCTAAAAATTCCTGTTGAAACATTGTTTTAGGAAATCTTTAGCAATATCTTGAGAAACAATACGGTAAAAAATGATGCCTAAATATTCAAGAGAAAGAAAAAATTGTAACAATTGCTAGGCTTTATGTACTCCAGAAAAATTACCCGCGCATACTTTGACAACAACCCAATTCGAACCGAGCTATAAATTTACCAAGCAGATAACTATATTTTACGCTATTTCGAAAGAAGTGATAATTTTGTGATAACATTTGTTGGAAATGCTGCCTGTAATAAGAGAAAATAAAATATGCGTTGTATATTATTAATCGGTAGTTTCATTCTTTTCTGTACATCTCAAACTTTTGGATATTATTTCGAATTAATCAATCTGCAATGGTGCAATAGAATTAGATCTATACGAAAAAGTTTTCTGCGCATGTGTGCATGCACAAAATTGTCCTAGAATTCTATGTTGAGACCGAGATAAATTTATTTCTATTGCCATTTTTGCTTAAATTTAAAAATTTTTTTGCATTACATAATGTACACAGTTGTCATTCAATTTTGACAGTACTTTCATAACTCTGGAACTATGTCTAAAAAACAATTAAGCTTTTTGGTGAAAAAATATCGAAAACAATGAACTAAATACAAAATGTCCACTAATGTTTGTTTAATAAAAAAACAGCATAATCATTCAACGGAAACTCTGAAGAAGGAACTTATTTGAATCGTGCAACGAAACGGGTCAGACACAGTGCACGTTGTGCGTTTGTATATCGAACAACCAGGTACATCGGTCACATGTTCAGTGATGCAGAACGGTTCATTCGAGTTTCCTGTAATACACAAAGGTCGCAAATTCGGCATTTCTGTAGTGCCTACATTTCTAAATACCTTCAATTTTAATTCAAATCACCAAAACAATGTAAATTTACATTGAAACTGATTCAGCCCTTAACTTTTTCCAATTTATTTCCATTAGACGTCGCACATAACTTTCGATGTTGTCAACTTTGTGTATTTCTGGAAAACTCGATTCTAAAAGCTAAGGTCGTGATACAGAATGGGCAAACCGTTCTAAATTTACAACGCGGTTATCTCTCCTGCGGAAACTCCTGATAGCTGCATTACAAAAAATATGTATTCTTCAGGGGCGACTTCACATGGAGCCATGTGAATGACATTGCATGGCACTTTTTTAGACTTACTGGCAATGAACAGGGAAAAAAGCTGAAGACAGCCTTACGTTTAGTATCATTGTGAGGAGGTGATGTCACAATAAAAAAATTAAAGCTAACATACATTTAATATCTTTGGAGTTGCCCATTATGAAACGGGAAGGAATATTAATGCCTCAACCGACTGATTCGTGAATTGAAATAACCAGAAGGAGAAGTTTCATTTTTGTAACTTACGAGAAGTACTGTTTGACACAAAATGTCTGGAAGTGTACATTCAGGGAGCATTCACATGTACGAGAAACCTACAGCCAGAATATTTGACATCCAGATCACAAAAGATGGATCTAATGTGTCAGGTAAGCGCATTGCAAAAATCTACAGTCAGCAGATTAATAGATGACATTTGGTGTGAAAATCTTTGTGAATGACGAATGTGTCACAAAGTGTCTTGTGTAATAAATCATAACTTGTGGGAGCTCTGACATGGCAAAAAGACAATTTTGCAATGATATATCATCTGGGCAATAGAATAGAGTTATTTTTTCTTTACCGTTGAAATAATTGACGTACAATAGGTAATTTGTGATTTTTTTTCATTGAAAATCCAATAGAACAGGGGAACTCAATATCTTAATTTTAAACATTTTTCGGAGTTAATTTTAAGGTGTCTCATGCGTGAGAAAAAATTGTCCTCAGCGACCCCAGGATGTCGAGCAAATTAGTGACCCGTGATTCATAGCAAATTTAATTCTAGGAACAGTTGAAAAGGCTATGATCCCAAATCAAAACAAAGTTCACTAAGTTCAGTAGTTCAGTTCAGGGTGACAAAACCGTTCAAACTGAAGGTCTATCCACACTGACTCCGTCAGCGTCACTGTGACATTCGAGTTTTTCCTAAATAACACAAATCTGAGATTTCTGGCATTTTGTACAAAATTGACATCAACATACTGCAGGGCTCAAAATCAGCAAAAAATGAAGTTGCCTCCAGTGGGAATCGAACTCACAACACCAACCATCTATGGATTAGGATACCTTTGGTCTTTTTGACAGAATGGGTTGCATACCCATTTTGTCCATCAATGTTACAGTGACAGTGACGGAGTTGCTCGTTGTGAATAGACTTAATACAGTTCAGGGTGACCGTTCAAACTAAGTTCACAAAATACAGTTCAGGGGGACACAACCGGTCAAGCTAGAAATTTAATCCATTGGTCTTCAATTATGCTCAAGCAACGAAGCTTCCTATTTTGGAAAATGTAAACATTCGTGTTTTTCCTATTTTGTATTGGATTCAATAAATTACATGAATTAGCTGAATTCAACTAAAACCAATCAAACATGACTGAAGGCTACTGAAAGTTTTTCTGTTTGTCTGTTTGGTGTAATGGTTGTGACTCCTCACTGTAGATCAGTAGTTTGAGGGTTGAATATTTTTGTCATCTAATTATTCAATTAGATGAATTTTCTGATTCAAAATAAGATAAACGCGTTTGTGTTGGTAAGACATCATCGGGGCAAGATAATTTTGCTATTTTTGTAATTTTCAAATAATGATGATCCAGCCAATTTTAATCTGATTGTTGATTGTTTGAAGACCACTAATCTATTATTAATCCCATAACATATCAAAGATATCCAAGCAATATTTCCATTTTAGTCCCAAATTTGGTGCAAAAGGATGGAAACTTTAACACTGAAGCAGGGTATCTGGAAATTTTGTTAATTTGTTGTTGTAGATCCGCCAATGCCGAAGAAGAAGAAATGCGTTATGGTACCAGTGTGGTTGTTTGTACTCTGTTTTGTCCTGTGTCTCGCTCTATCCTCAGTAGCTCTGTCCTTCGCCGTTTACAGTCACTTCACATTATCAGAAACAAAAGGTAAAAAAACCCAATTAATGATAAGATTATAAATATGTCAAACTATCCTTAAGTGCGTATGATCTTTTCTTCCATGTGTGTGTGTGTGTGTGTGTGTGTGCGTGAATCTGAAGTGTTTTTTCTGTTCCTTTCTGTCTCTAGGATGTCAGGAAACTCAATTGAAGTCCAGTTGCAAAGAAAAGACACCAAATGCATTCCGATCTCATGTCATAAAGTTTCCTCTTATACAATGAAATAAATGTAAACACATTATTTACAAACATTTTTAACAGAAGCCATAGCTTTCCACACGACCTTGGGTGACTACGACACTATTACACTGGATGCATCTGTTATATTTACCGACGTGGATCTGAATCTCGGCGGAGGGTAAGTCGATCGATTGAGAAATTATTTTATGTGGAGCTCTCCAGTCCTTGTTTACGCCTACAATTCAATATGCTTCTGTGTGGGTGAAGTGCACTGTAAAGCTAGCAATGATTCGACATTTTCCCAATTGAATTATATGCAATCTACAGAATATACAGAACTTGAAGAATACTATTTCAGTTGGTGACTTCAATGTGCATTATTGAGGTGTCAAATTGACATTGATATGGTCAAATATTGATATGAGATATTTGTTTCTCATGAAATTCGTTATTTGTGCAGAGTCCTGCACGGAACATAATCACGAATGATTCTGATAAATTTCGCGATTAACTGACTTTGTCTCTCACCCTTGAACATCAGTTTTCTTATGATGCTTAAGATTATTTTAGGGAAACAGTTCTTTTTCTACCTAAATTATAATTCCAAAGATAACATTGCGTCTACGGGGCGATTTCCTCACCTGAGTAAAATGTTCTGAAATAGCAAAACAAGGAACAAAACCAAGTTGTGAGACTGTTCCAGGATTCGTTCATCTATGATATTCGCGACTATGTTTGTTGCGGTGGAGTGGTTATGCGCCCACGACTTACAATTTGTTATCTAGCTTCCTTGTCCTAAGTTCCACAAAGAAACATAGATCTATTGTGCAATTAAATTGTCATTCAAACTTGGAATGAAATCTCACATATCAAATTATAAACTTTCGGAAAACTCAGAATATGCTGTCTTGATAGCAGTTCTAGTAGTTCACCTTGATGTGCACTTTGTCGTGGACTCACAGAAGAACGGGTTTGTGGCTTTGAGGTGCAGGATCATAAATATATACTCAATAAAATGAGAACTGTTTTTTTTAAAATTTCCAGATACGATGCTGCAACCGGTATATTCACGGTTCCACCAGGTGGCGCTGGGGTGTACAGCCTGCAGCTCCACCTCTTGGTCAGTTTGGGAGAAGCTGCGACCTTCCAGTTGAGGAAGAACGAGGGAGAGCTATGCAGAGCTGTGGGAGATCATAGCCACAACGGCGACCTGGACGCCTCCACCGCTTCTTGTGCCGCCAGTGTGTTGCTCGAAGAAGGTACGTTTCATACAATGTTGGCATCGATGTCAAAAACGGTTTTACCTTACTGAGCTAAGCAGACTTATGTGATTGGAAATCTCTGAACTGAACTTTGTTTCATGTGCCACTGCACTCTTTAGACTTAGATCATTTACAGAATAAATAGAGCTTGACTTCATAAAGATCTCAAAGATTCAGACTGACAACCAAATGTCAACTTAGCTCAGTCAACAAGGCATTAGAGTAAACACCAAGAGTTCCTGGGATCTATCCCCACTGGAGGCATTTTCTTTGCTAAATTTATTTTGCTCTTCGCCGTGTAAGCTCTTGTTCGTAACATTACCAAACTTTGTATAACTTAGTGAAAACTTGATCAAGGAAATGACAAAACAAAAGATTAGTCCTCTTGGTGAATTGTGTTGATTATATTTAGAAGGACGAAGAGTGGTAGTCCCGGGACTATCCGAGAGAGGGCATCCCTCCTTCCTAATCAGTCTTTCCTATAGGCTCCTTCCCACCATATCAATCCAAGTACAACAAGGAGAGCCTACCTCATCCAGTGCACCATGGGATCGGCGCGCCCCTGTGAACAGACAGACAAACACGAGTGGAAACACGACTGTTGTACTGCGTACATTCACTGATTAATTTTTTAGAAGGATTATTCCTTTAGATTTCAAGTAATTGATCAGTAGATGCCATGTAAATTTTGCAGGATTTTAGTTGTGAAAAATACCAGAAGATTTCCATTTACTGGTCTTGCTAGTCACCTGAAATCAATGAGTATCAAATATTTCAACAATATTTCATTAAGGTAGTTGACGTCATTGACGTCACAGCCATGTGTTCAGGTCCAAAATGTAAAGAGTCAAGCTTCATTTACCATCAGCTGTACATTTAACAGTGGTCAATTACAATGCATTCTGATGGTCAGTGGACCATTAACCTTTTTGGGAGACAAAATAAAATTTATAATTTAATCAAATTCTTAATTTAAAAATAGAAGGAAATTGAGTAACTCAACTGATTTTATCTGAAGCCACAAGCCACATCTGCAACATTGTCTGAAGTCTTAAGAAACTTTACCATGCCAAATTTGAAAAGAAACTGCAGATTACCAATGATTTCAATGGCAAATTCAGTCATCTTTGTAACGTGATTACTCAACAATTGGCTGGCGAATGTTGCTGAAACTTTCAGAGATGTCTTAAAGTAATATGTGGTTCAAACGACTGCTAATAAATTTGCAAAGGGTATTTTGTAAAGAAGTACCTTAAAAGCATTAGATTCGAGGACCAGACATGAAAAGTAAACAGAATTCAAGTTCACAAATTTCTATCCCCAGAAACTTCAGTCATATCTGACTTTTTGTAAGAGATCAGAAACTTCTAAAACTGCACAATTATAATTTTAGACCTTTACCACGTGGACATTTGTAAATATCAGAGCAATCCTCAGGTATGCTGGAAAAATTGGATGTCCTTTGTATAAAATATAATTGTGCAGTATTATTTTTGGATAAATCGATTGTTTGTTTATTTATGATGGAAATAGAATTTTTTACAAACCATCATTATAAAAAGTATGTCAAGACAGTCTGACCTCCTTGAAAAGAAAAGATACTACTTACAGGGTGAGAAGGGGTGTAAACCTCTACAATGGGTGACAAATGTATGCTCTTGATATTTTTCCTTGAAAAAAAAAAACCACTATGAAATCGAAGAAAATTGAGTCTTTTGGCGCCTATGCGCCTGTACAGTTGTTCTTTTTGGAAATTATATTTTTATCAATATACTTTACTTTTAACATGTGAACCAGGTAAATATTTTAATCGTTTCGTTTCCAGGAGACAAAATTGACGTGATGTACGATGATGGAACGGACGATACGCCACTTATCAAGGGTGCTGCCCCCTGGCAGAGCTTCAACGGATTCAGAGTCACGCATCATTGAACATTACTTACTGTAACGCAACATTAAATGTTAAACTTTTATTGATTTTTGAGATTTTCCAGATTAAAAATGTATCCATTACATAATACCCAGTGTCATGCTACATTGAACATGACGTCATACCCGATCGAGTGTCACATATCATTGGTGTCACTGCTCGGCAATTGTTTCATCCTAAAAGGATCAGGCTTAGAACCAATGTCAACTTAGCACAGTAAGTAGAGCGACAGGCAAAGGTCCCAGTTTCAATCAACACTCACTTAGGGCAATTATTACAGTATATGATTTTTTAAAAAAAATTTTCCATCTCCAAAATCAGCCCTTAATGCCAAACATTGCCAACGAAACAACACGAATGGGAATCATCATTTGAAACGACAAACATCATTTGTTTATCATGCGTCATACCAAGGATTACACCCGGATTGTACCTTTCTCTCTCATAAGCTACTGAGGCATGAATTAGGGTCAGCTTAAGAAATCCTCTCTGCTACCTGTGTCTTCCTGTGTCCCTTACGCAAAAGACAGTCGGTTCGAACACGGCAATCCTTTTTATTACCGCCCGCTTACGTAGTACGACAGGAAGGTAATATTTTCAGTTTGTGGGTCTGTCCACCAGGGGGGTACTCGGCCAGGGGGATACTCAGCTTGGGGGTGGTTATAATTAGCCAGGTGGGATACTCCGCCGAGGGTGTACTCAGCTGGGTACCCGCCTCCCATACAAGTCGGATGAGTACCCCCCTGTACAAGTTGGCTGAGTAACCCCCGCCCCCTCCCCCGTACAAGTCAGCTGAGTTCAGTAAAAACCTTTTCATGAAAACTCAAATGTTTATTTCCACTCGGTCTTGCCACGATACGTGCGTAACTTGTGTTCGGTTGTTTTTTAACCATAATCATCATAATATTTATCAGAAGAACTGCTCTACGAATCATCGTTTTAGTACTAAATTAGAGAAGTCCATTTAAATCGTTTTAATTTCAAAATACACAAACAGTAAAAGGCGGCAGACCGCAAAAAAACTACATGTTGGTTATTTTTCTTGGATGGATGCTTTAATTTAAATACATACATTTTCAAGTGTTGCACTATGGAAAAAAAAGCTACATTGCCAAGTTACTGGTCAAAGTTTTTAAGTTGAATGTTTTGACGACAACCTCTTCAAGGTTGGAATGTTGTATGTGATGTGTGTTTGTAAGTTTTCCTTCGCAACATAGACTGATTGTACCCTATTTTAAGAACTTCTTGTTTTTCTTTGAGTTTTGCAAATACCGAGTAGGCTTCCGAAGACAATTTGCCAGGATTAAATATGTAAAATTTACACTGCATTTCTAGTTTCTTTACAAATGTTCAGTGCTACAGTGCTGAATTTTACATTGCCTTAAAACTGAAATGTTAACATTCAGCAGGTGTGAAATGCGTTTTGGTTTTGGACTAAATATAATCAGGAGAGCAACAGAGACCATATATGGTCATGCAAAGAACGGTGTGTCTGAAATGAAGAATTTCTATTGGTTCTAGCTATTTGTTTACCCTGCAGAGGCACCATCTATATTTATATGTATGTTAATTGAAAGAGGGAAATCAATAGGAATAGCTAGTAATTACAAGTAAATTTTAACGAGAAATGGTATGAATATCTTGAATTGACGTTCATTGCCGTGATAAATGGGTCTTTTCTTAGGGCTGAGTTTAGCGTTATCTTTGAATAAAGATTTCTTAAAGTAACATCGTCATTTTGATCAGCATCCTGCAGACTAATCAAACACCCAATGGTTCTTATTAGCTAAGCATTTTCATTCTTTTCAATCTTCACTTTGATTTGAGTGCAACATTGTAAGATATATCTAAAATAATTCGATCTATGACGATTTTCTAAAACAAAAATTGAATTCAAATAAATTGAAAAGAGGCGGCTCCTGGGGGTTCTTGGGTTGTGAGTCCAAAACTGATTACATTTCAAAGTCCCATATTTTCAGAAGGACTTCAACTTTTGTCTTAGTTCAATGACCTTCACTCTTTTCAGACAAAAATTCCAACTTTATTCTATTTGCAAAGTGTAAATGTATGTAATATTAAAATACTTAAAATAATACATATTTATCAATCACTCGATGATAAACTTATCTTATAACCTTGTCATCAAATATTTTGAAGAAAAGAAGTCCTTATTTTATTGATTATAATGTCATAACAGGAAACATGTGTGTGTCCCATAAAAAACTGACAATCGCTCCCAAATTGAAACACAAAGTTGCCAAATAGACAGGCCAACATGGTCAATAATGTCAATTTACAAAAACCTCGAACGGACAAAGGTCTCCCTCATACTGTCTCCCTCTTCTTAAACTTGTGATGGTGTATGATACTTGGTGTTTGATATTGTCATATCGCTATGCATTGAAGGCCGACTGCTGTGCTAAAATTCTACACCGCATTCTTGTTTTGTTTTCTCGTCTAATGTCACAAAAGTAGTTTTTCAAGGGAGAAATTGTGTCACTTATGAAAACCTGGAATCCAAGTAGAGCCAAGTAGAGTAGAGCAATATCTCTTAAACTTATTCCGCTTTCATCCAAACTTCATAATCACAAATAAAATTGTTAAAAACAATATTATTTGAAAAAAGAGAGTATACAGCACTCGTTAACTGGGAATCCAAATTAAAGTCAGGAGAATTTATTATATAAACCTTCAATATTCTTATCAGTAATATTCTTGAAGGTGCAATATCATTACGCACAGTCGTGTTAGCCTACTTTCCGATAGATAACAGTGAGTAAATACGTCACGAGATTACGTGATACGTTATTGTGCTCACTGCCTGATAAGATTAACCGCATTTCTTGAAAAACAACTTTTTAGCAGTGCGAAAAATATCATGAATCTGGATTTCTGGATGTTTCAGGGGATATCCGTCTGAAGGTAAGCGTGAAATTTCATTAATTTTTATAGAATATAATTTATGTGAGTGAGTATTTATGACTGAAAAAGAACAGATATGATTAAAAAAAGTATTTTGTAATTGTAAGAATGTAGTTGTTATTAGAAGATTTGTGCACCACGCATTTTTTTTCAGTGGTGGATCCAGGATATCTAACTCAGAGAGGACAAATAATTATATATAATTGTATATATATATTATATATATAATTATATAATTATAATTATATTATAATAATTTAATAATTTATTTTCTCTCAGATGTACATCGTTCTCAGATAAACAACAATCCAGTAGTTCCTGTTATTAAATAATAATCCCGAGAGAGGGATTCCCGAAGTCTTCATAGACTATACAACAGGTTGCCGGGAACCCGAGAAAATTTTTTTTATCACTTGTATCATATGTTAACTTAACTAAATTATACCTATTATTTGGTCAAAGTGCCTTGAACACTGCATGAACACATTGACGTTAAGGGTTTTTTAGGATGAGCAATTCTGTCAGATATGGCAGATCTAATAGTAAATTTCCGCATCGTTCTTCTATAGGTATCAGACATTTGTTCCACCTTCATTGTAGTTCTGAAAGACATGCAGCCGAGGAACACACAAAGTTCTCAAATGACAATACTGATTTCACTGACAGCAGTGTTTCCTTTCCTTGTTTCATTGCTTCTGACGAAAGCACGTGTACCTTGGGGAGGGACCTTTCAGCCCCAAGATGATTTGACCAACGACATGATAGGAGAAGCACATCTCACTTATTTCACCCACCATCCGCACAAACTGCGACCCTGGGCAAATATATCCTTGCACGTGGGCTGGACGGTGGTGTCCATCGGAACTTTGTATGGCCTGTTTGTTTGGTGTCATTTTGGAACCAGAGAAAGACAAAGGAAAATATCAACATTTATGGCTACTTTTGTAGCAGTTACAACAGTTCTACTTTTCGTGTTCACTGCTTGTCTTTGTGCGTACATCTATGTGGTAATGCTGAGCTATGCACTGGATTTCCGATTATACAGATTTCCAGTTTTGAATAGTATGACGGGTTTTTGGCGGGTTTCGAGTACACGAAATCTTTGGGACAGAACACAGATTGCATTTGAATGCTGCGGTGTCACCAGTTTCAAGAATTGGACACGATTTGAACGAGACACGGTTCCGGACAGCTGTTGTAGACTCCACAAACCTGGTTGTGGAAGAAATTTCTCTGTGGAAAATATTTACCAAAGAGGATGTAAAGGAAAACTTGCCAATCACATCAAGCAACAATATATCATTCAAACCCAAGATGAACAAATCGTCTATCTATCACTGTCAATGTTACTAGCTGCAGCAGCAATCCTTATAGCGTTTTTTTTCACTGAATTCCAAATACGGCTGGGTGAACAACAAAAGAGGAGACGAATACATTTTGGTCAACAATGACGATGATGACAGTATCACCATTGATGTGAAAGAACGCGTGGATACGGAAGATTGGTCAGTTTATATACTTCAAATCATCTTAAACTGAAGTTTTACAAAATTTGTCTAGGGAATTTTTTTCATTTTGCTAAAGTTTACATTACTGGTTTTTCCTATTAATTGCCTGCTTTCCTAGATAGTGCCTGTGCATGGTTAACATATAGATTAGATCCAATAGAAAGGGTTTATTCTAGACACACCTTCCTTTGCATGGCCACAACAGTTGAATTTTGACATAAGGGGACGCTCGCCACCCTGACTTGCGCCTATTACTTCGCACCCCAAAAAAGCTAGTAATGAATCAGAATTCTGAACCATAAGTCAAAGAATTTCCTGAACATCTGCATTATATATTAGTAAATATGAGTAAGTACAAATGGTTGATTGGTGTCTCAAATGGATTCAGTGTAAGGATCCCCAACTACCAAATGACGGAATAGAGAGAGAGCAATAGACTATTAATTTTACTATGAGTAAAGTTCAAATTGTACCGGGAGAAATTTTGACGAATGTGAACATTGAGCAAATATTTGCTACTTCATCTATTTGCAAAAAACTTACCCAAACTATGAAGGAAGTTAGATTCAATTCAATTACTTTTTCAATTAAAAATGGTTTATTTTCACTTTTTGTTATATATAACTTAACATTAAAGAAAAATATAATGTTTAATTTTGGTTTGCTGTGGTTTCGCATGTAAAATATCATGATTTAGAACTTTTGGTTGCAGTTCCTCAAATTTACAAATATACAAACGTTTGAAGGACTGGGAGTTGAGCTGTTTAGCAGAGAGAATGTCACCAATGGAGTTTGACCAGATCGCTGTTAGACATCTGGAAATTACCAAGGTATGCATACCTTGGTATTACACCTTTTGTCTAAGATATTTTTCCACTCCTTCTTCTCTTTCTTTGTTTTATTTTTACCGCCCGCGTACGTAGTACGACGGGAGGTTATGTTTTCACAGGTGTGTGTCTGTTAAACAGGGGGGGG
>JBCAUG010730055.1:0-12048 GCA_038406175.1 Haplosyllis leylae | reverse complement strand
GCAATTTAATAACATATCACCAGCTCAATCTCTCACTGTTTAAATCAGCACAGGTCCCATGGACCTATTTTTTATTTCTTTAGAATATTATTTTAATATCCAATGTATCACAATTTCGTTTCAATGCTAGAATCTACTGACCACTTCAGTATTCATAATTCGCTTACGTCCATAAATGTTTTGTAAAGCAAAATTTCATCTGTAGTGGGAAAATGTTATATTGTTACATATTACAATGACATGGACTGATTTACGGCAGAAAACAGGCGCCTCGGCCCTATGTCGATTGATTTTTTTTTTATTTTAAGGGTTATTTGTCACAAATTTAAGAGAACATGTTTGAAGGGGTGATCTTTGTAACATTGTTTTCACAAAGTACATTGCAAATCTTGCACCATTCTTTTCTTGTGACACAAGTCAGCTTACCCTTTGTTCTTTCTCTTCAGAAAAATGACGAACTGTCCGAGTCAACAAAACAAGTCACCCTCGGACAGTCCAGAGGATTCATCCACAGCTTCCCGCTGGAGAAACTAGACTTGGTGTTAAAATTCTTGTACCCATCAGCATTTCTACTTTTTAACATTGTGTACTGGGCAACTTTTGCCTAAGATTCACGTTTTTGAGTAGAATCAACCATTGAAAAATAATTAACAAGAGCAGCAAACGCAGTTTCAAAGGTTCTGCGTTTATCTTGTGAATTGTAAAACAGTAGGAATCGGTACAAATGGTAATCTTAATTGTAAAACTTTTTTGCACTTAAGGCCCGTTTACGCCAAGTGTCAGCGTCAACGCTGCGATGAGGCTTGCAACACAGCTCTCATTGACCACAATGGAGTCGCTTGAGAATGGGCCTGCAAACTATTTTAGAGCGACTCCATTGCGGTCACTGAGAGCTGTGTCGCAAGCGTCATCGCAGTGCTGATGCTGACGCTTGGTGTAAACGGGCCCTTACTGAATTTTTGAGTTGATACTTGGTGTAAACGGGCCCTTACTGAATTTTGGATCCACAACTGAGAATAAAATAATGGGATTTGGGGATATTCACTTTGAATATTTACTTCATTGTTTATTTTCAACACAAATCACCCAGTATTTTGCACTGACCGGATGTTTTTCCATTTTATCATTGGTGAAACAATACGCCTGTGTTAATTCCTTTCTGTGTATTGTTCAATATTGCAACAGAGAAAAAATATATTGCTGAATTAATCTTTGCCTAAATCATTTCTATGAGCGCAATTTTGTGTAATTTTGAAGACATCTGGTGCTTGCCTTTCACATATGCTACATCAGAACGTAAGATAAAAACTTAACGATTAGCCTCAACAAAATGAAGTACGTTATTATGATCTTCTTGGTCCTTGCTGTAATCCAACTGACCTCTGCCAAGTCCCATTAATATAGAAACCTTCGCAGAGGTAATTACAGAATAGATACAACTTGTTGTGTACTTCTTTAAATTGAGGACAGCCTCTAACAAGTCTCTGAGGACCTGATTGGACTCTCGAAGCTTGCAAATCTAAACTTTCCCATTGACTTCAAAGTAGTTTATTTCCGAATAGTGTACTATATAAGTGTGAACTGACGATAATAAATAAGTAAAACGTTACACTTTTCGTCTCTGAAATAGATTGCACGTTACACTTTTAAGGCTAATGGCTTCCTTTCTCGAAATAACCCAGACAGGTGGGTGAGGGTAAATCAAAGATATGGCACAAATTACCACACAAAAAATTTAATCCAATTAAACATCTAAGAAACCGTCAAACTTGAAAATGTAGATTAAAAAATCATCTTGTACCAACGTTGGTGTCCCCTTACTCTTAAACATCATGTCAGTAGTACTTATGATACCTTACTTTGTTAAATCCCTGCATTCAGTGCATAACAACATTTCAGCAAAGATGAAGTTCCTCAAAATTTTTACTCTGACGATACTTTTCTCCGTTGTGTTAGGCAGGTCCTTCTTTGATAGAGACGGGGGTAGGTACCCGTAATACGTTTTCATTGTGAATGTGATTGCATAACTTGTCGACTGTTTTTTTTTCAAGCAGCCTGATTCGTATTCTGATGGAATCCGATTCTTTATCCTAGAAGCTCATAATGGATGCCAATAGGATGGCGCCAAGAACGTTGCTGAATGGGTACAGAATCCATATCATAATATCAGTGTCATTGGAGTTGGAGTTAACATAAAAATTTCACAACCATTGAAATTTTTTTCCCTGAATAAAGCAGAACTTTCATTGAATTTAGCGAAATGAATGAATGTGATAAATCACTGAAGCCTAAATTGGGGTCAGTTTAACACAGATACTAAAATGCTGATACTAAACATTTTTCACTGAATTTAATGAATTTGTTGGTCCAAGTGAAAGTTATTTAGGAAAATTCCATTGTTGCTTCAGAATTCAATGATTCGCTTCACTTCAGAATCCTCGAAAAAAGCATTTGTGCATTTTTGTAAACCTGTTCTGATCTTACAGGACATTCCAGGCTGAAACTCATTAAATCCCAACTTTCCCATTCATAGATCAAGATGAAATAGACGAAATGGAAAACATGCTGAAAGCAATGGTGCACCGTGCAATGGAAAAGGAAAAGAATTGCACGCCATACATGCATCTGTGCAAGGCTGACGACGAGGTAGATAACAAAAGCAGATTCCGAAAAAAAAACAGCAATTCTGTCAAATTAAATATTCATGGAGTTCGGGGGGGGGCAGTATCCAAAATATCTTGTATCGTTATTCTAATTTCATTCAATTAAAATCTTGATTGACCAGGCGCCCGTGGAATTATAGTTTTTTACTTTGTAGACCAGAAAAAAATCAACATTAAAATACTGAATATTTCCAAATTAAGAGGCAAAAGAGAATAATTTTTGCAAATCTGGGTTTGGCTTCAGTAAAATATCACATAATGTATGTTAAATCGGTATGGCAGTTGCAACGTTGAGTACGTACGTTCAAAATTAGACACAAGCCGTTTAAATAAAACAAGTTTATTTAAATGGGCAAATCCAAAGTTTTGAGGTCCATTTCAGGGGCTAGTTTTGGTACGAAGGCACCTGTAAAGTTTCTTCGCTTTGTTACGATTGAAGTTATGTGATACAATTCTCTGGTTGATGCTGGCCAAAATGTGTCAATCACGTCTATCCTTACTAGTTTCACACTGGATTCATGAAAAAGATTTTGATGTCGAGATTTCGCTGATTGGCTCAAAAGAAATGAAATGGATAACCCCTTTCGAATTAATCTACTGATCTTCACATCTTTATCAAACTGTTCTTAAACTTTTTTGCAGTGTTGCAGTGGACTGAAGTGCGTCCACAAATACCAGAATGACGTCTACACCAGGTGTCATCATCCTGTAAAGCCTGGGGATTTCTCAAGCCCACAAAGAGAACACTACTGAACAAGAACATGAACATTAGAATATAACAATGGAGTTTGTCTACAATTCGTCATTTTCTGCCAATTCTGATATTGAATGTCAATGTTGGCAGGATTCGGTAAGGATCTGGCAGAAAATAACAAATTATAGAAAAACTCGATTATGCTGCTTGTGTAATCCCTTTCCATTCACAGATCGGGCTCAAATCAAAATTCCTCGCACATTGCCACATGGTTTTTCTACAACTTGATCTTGAAAACGGTGGTAATGATACACAAACTTCAAGAGAGTTTTCTGTAAATTTTGATTTTCTTGTTACCACAGCTTAAACAGTAAATTTCATTTACGAAATAAAGATGGTCTTAGTAGTCATAGAATGTTATAGTATGTCTCTTTACAAGTGTGAAAATTTTGACAGTTTTATGTTTCAGAATAAAATTCAGATAAAATAAAGGATTTGGCTAATTTTCTTTGATATCGTTTCCAATTTCTTAGTTCATTAAAAAGAATCATTAATGTTTCGTTTACGCCACTTGATTTTTCACACATTACTGACCTCTTTAGTTTCACATTGCTGTATTTGAACCTGTCATCTCTTGTGTAAGAAAAAAGCACCCTACCTCAAGGCCAGGAAGGCACATGTAATGGAGAGAAACTTTAAATTAACCCCATTCCATGCTTCTTCAGTGACATTTTAGATTCGCTGAATTCGGTGAATTTCTGTTCACAACAACACAACAACCGATATACCTCCCAGAGTGAATTTTAGGCCACTAGAAGCCTCAGCCTTAGAACATTTTAAAATATTTTCCCAAGAAACAAGAAAGAAAAGAAAGGAAAATGGCAATGTAGTCAGAACCTTGATTTAAATCCTATCTATGGTTTTTGGTTCCTATCCAGGAAATGACACTTGACTGCTGCCAACTATTTAAAAGGCTTGGTGTATCTTTTCGTGTCTATGTAACTGGTGCACATAAAAGAAGACGTGTGAACTGTCCACCATAGGTCTACTTCTATCTCAAGATATTGTGGCATTGGGGCAACAGAAGAAACAACTTGTGTTTCCCGATCTTACCTGAATGATTGGTGAATAGATATTAAAGTGACCAGGGACATGATTATTCCAGTGAAACCTACTTCATGGCCAGTAATGAATAATGAACTTGCGAGGAATCGCGGAGACACAAAAGTCATCATTCTTTGGTATCCCAGAATATCAAATTCTGACTAGTTCGTAAATAGTTTAATATGACTGTCGTTAGTCGTTAGTCGTTCTTTGGACACCTAATGTAGACTGAACTAAAAAATATTCTCACAGTTCCAAAACTATTTACAATCCAGTCAGAATTGAATATTCCTCTGGCAGAGTACATGCAGGGAGTTGGTCTGAGAGGAGGAGGCTCCTCCTTAAAAAGGAATGACAACACTAAAAGGCCTTGCGCAAGTGAATATTCTAAAGTGCCTCTGATAAAATGAAAATTCTGTGGAGGGGCACCATATATACTTAGATGCAGAAATATCTTTGATGTTTATTTCCTAAATTACGTGATAAATGGGTTCAACGTTATACTTCAAATGGTGCCTGAAATAGGTACCACGCTAGGCGTTTAAAGTGTTTTTTCTAGGTTTAGTATTCCAAACAAACCAGACAAGTGGGTTTGGATAAATCAAAAACATGACACACATTCCCGCACAAAAACTTAATCCAATTAAACATCTAAGAAACCGTCAAACATGAAAATACGCATTTCAAAAATAAATAAACAAATAAATAAAATCTGTTTCCTCTAGCTACCTAAATTTTATCTATAGTAATTTAGAAACACAACACAGTTAAATCCCCGTAAATTTTATTTTAGTAGTACTTTTATAGATGCACAACATAGTTTAGTCCCCGTATTCCGCGCACAGCTCCCTCCCAGTGAAGATGAAACTCCCAATAGTTTTCTCTCTGACGATACTTTTCACAGTTGTGTTGGGCAGGTCTTTCTCTGAGAGCGATGGAGGTAGGTATTCAGTACTAATATCATTGCGTAATATGTCAGTTGATCAGATGAAACTTTTACTTAATAGCAATACATTTTTGAGTGTCAGTTGTCCACAGAAATTTCTAGTGGGAATAAACAAATTGAATTGTAGTAATATGTAAATTATAATTTGAAAGAAATTAATTTCATAAATATTCTCATCTTAAAAATTACCATGTCAACAATTCAAACACAATGTAATCACCCTGAAGGAACATCAGTAATTTTGGACTAAAATGACAATATCACTAATTTCTGACCTATGAAAATCAATGGGTGGATTTTTTCAGGGAACAGCATAAACCACAACTTCTCAGCATTCAGTCAGAAAATTACTACATAGAGTCTAGTTTGAAAACCTTGTCTAGTGGGCTGTTTTGTCTAATAGTATTCTAAATTAACTTTGCTAGGAATGCAAGAAACGTTTAATTTTGTTTAACCACATCTTTTTTGGACTGGAGATCGATCAGTAATTTCTGATAGCTGAGCACAAACTAGTTCAAACCATTTTAAATAGGTTCTTTGAATCAATCATTTCTGACTCTCCTAATTAAATTAAAGTCAGTAATTCCTAACACCTTGTCAGAACTTACTGAAGAAAAATAAGTAGTCAGACTTACAGATTGGATATTAGTCAGAATTTTCTGAGCATGCGCTTGTTTTTGTCATTTTTAAATTGAAAACTTGAAATATGGCCATGTCACTCGGATTATATGAATAATATACAATTTTTATTGTAAGAATTAATTTGATAAGGTCACCAGTGGAGGTTGATTTCTCCATTTTAGTCTAAAATTCAGAGTGGTTTAAAAAAGTTTAAAGAAATTTCATCCTCACAATGTTGAATAAAATTGAGATTATCATTGATTTCAATGTACCCGGAAGCCAAACTTTTTCATTAAAGTACTTAAAAGCAAAAAGTTGAATTTTTCCCAAACTTCACTAAGTTGTTCCTATGATCACTGACAATTTGCACTATAATTTACTTCACTCGGCCAAGTGAATACAGCAACCTTAATTGAAAGTGAGATCAATGCAATTGCAGTAGAGATCACTAATGCGTAACTATCAGAATGTTGTCATCCGTTGACTTGGAATTTGATTCCAAAAGCAAAAAGTTGCGTCTTTGTGCAATAATTTCATCTCCTAATTTTAAAAAGATAATCAAGCAAAAACTCCTGTTAAGCTTTCTCATTCATAGATCAACAAGATGAATTAGACGAGGTGGAGAGCATCCTGGAAGCATTGGTGACCCGTGCAATGGAAAAGGAAAAGACTTGCAAGGGTTATTTGGATTTGTGCCATTCTCATGACAAGGTATTGCTAATTGTATCAGACATTTTTGGACGCACTATCTTTTAGCATAATGTACTGTTGGTAGTTTTAGACATGAGCCAGTTAAGAGGAGCTCATGTGATGAAACTTCACCGTGGGAAGCTTTTCTTAGCTTTGCTCTAAAGACACCTAGTTGCAATAGATGGTTGCTTTGAGAAATAAAGCTACAAAAGAACTGGAAGTAGTTTGGATATTTTTTATTAAATATCTATATACAATAGTAAATTTTGCTCAAGGCTAGTTAGTCCAAAAAGGTACAATTAATCTTATTTTTTTACATCTAAAACTTGACCTGACTTTCAGTTTTTACTTTGCAAACCTCATTCAACAAATTCAACATCATGAAATTTATAACATTTCGATTGGAATTTTAAGCAAAATGTTACCCAGAGAAAATAAGTAAATAAATAAATAATTAATTAAAAAACAAGTTTAGGCAAGTGAGTTAAAAAATCCAGGGGCGTGGAAGTAAGAGTTTCTTCGCTCTGTTAAATTGATCTACTGATCTTTACAATTCTTATCTCATTATTCTTAAACTTTAGATACCATGCTGCAATGGACTGACGTGCATACACAAATACAAGCATAACTATTACACCAGATGTCATCATCCTGTTATTCCGGGGGATTTCTCAAGCCCACAAAGAGAACACTATAAACGTTAAGTGTTGTCGACGTCTACGCGCTACTTCACTGGTCGGGTTCAAATCAAGATTCTTCGCACATTGCCATAAGGTTTTCCTTCAATTTGATCTGTAAAAACTGTGATAATATATTACCTTCAAGACTGTATTCCGTAAAAAATGTTACCACAGCTCAAAGACTGGTAAAGTTTAAAGTATGCAATGAAGAGGACAAGACAGAAAACACATTGAGGGCATATAATATTAAGCATTACTGGCTTTTATGACGGTTATGCCTCCTGACGCAAGGTCAGTCAACAGATCCACCACTTTAACAGTCTTTGCAATTTGCTAATGATAACGGGAGCAATTACCACAAACGCTAGGAATGGTATGTCCTTTTGTAAACATTTTTATTACACATCTAAATCTAGGATTTGGTTAATGCTGATCTAGTGTTATTTTCAATAACCCTAGTAATACAGCAACAATTTATATGACATTTGAGAATTGGGTTCAGTTTGACACCTTTTTAATGCCAAGTCTTTCATGGAACCAACTTCATCTCTAAATAATAGTTTGTTTTTACAGAATTAATTATTTCGATTATTTTTGGGCTAATCATACAAAACTAAAAGTTAAATAAATTGTTTTGACAATACAAGAGGGATACTGATTTAAACCTACCACTGCCTTGCATTTTTTGCAGTCGACTTATATGTCAGGCAGCAATGATTTAGTAATATCCATGTCAGTCCGTATGGATTTTTGCTTCTCAACCAGTCCAATCAGTACTCCACGCTTGGGCTGTTTGTTTTGGTTTTTCTCAGATGGAATGTTGCTTTACAAAACATTTTTGCACGTAAACGCGTTATGAACATTGAAGTAGCCAGTAGATTGCAGCAGTGAAAAGAAATTGTGTGATACATTGCAAGTTAAAATTGTATGAAGCAGCAAAGAGCATGACAGAAATTGCTTTTGGTAAGCATTTTAAGATTCTTCAAATCTGCTTTGAACACCTTAACATCAAAGTTAACCACATCATTTAGTCTATTTTCACGCCAATCATTGTAATAGCTGACTCCCTACTGCATCTTGTTGTAGGTCTGTGTCTTCAAATGCTGTTTCTTCAATTCATTAATTTTGGTTTGACTGAACCTCTTAAATGTACAAAGCTTACTCACAGTTTTCACTACTCCACCAGGCCTCTTCACCAATTTTACCACGACTTTTGAGGCTACAATTAAAATAAATTATGCTTAATCCTACCCTACCACATGTGTACCATTCACCATTGAATTTGTTTGCTACATGAACCTCAATAAATACATCAACAATTACCCTAAAGGTCGTGTTATGCCACATCCAAAAGTCATAGCTTCACAAGCAACATTGCCCCCAACACCTACAATCGCACCTTTCCTTGCAAACCTAAATTGATTAAATAATATATTTTACCACAAATTCATTAATGCCTCAATTAAATTACCAACAAAATACTTCAAATTACACTAAAACAGTAAACTTATGATTCAGTTCTTCCATAAATTGGATTCAAAAAATCATCCTCTGAGTCCGAAATGTCAGAATATATAGGTTCAACTACACCACTGGTAGATGCACTAACTCCATCAGCACCACCCAAATTTCCACCTTCATCCTCACTTAACATTTCACTTGGTGCCAATACCCCATTACTGCTATCCTTTTGCATTAAAAACATCTCCCCCCAGTCATCATCTTCCAATGAAAATATATCCATTATGTGATCAGGATTAATACCACACAACCGATCACTCACACCACTACTTTCAAACTGAATTTCTTCCCGCTAAACCCCACAAACTATAATGCTTAATTTACATAATATCATGCACCATGTCACCACTCATTGGCTACTAAAATGAACTAATTGTCTTCAACCTAATGACAAAATTTTCCATTCCATAAAAGGCAAACTCAATCAGGCATAGCGCTCTTCACATACATCACACCACCACCCCAATATAATGGCCCATAACTAACTTTTGACAATATAAAGTATCCACCAAATCTCACTAAAAATTACTAAAATTATTTAAAATAGATAATATAACTTCTTCTTCAGACATTATTGAACAATAATGACACCTTGGCTATGCCTTGGTGTCATTATAATTCAATAATATCCTCAGCATCGTCTATTATCTATTTCATAATAGTCTCTGGAAAGGTAAAGATATTCCAGCCTTAAGAGTACCTTGGTCCCCCCTCTTCAAAATACTTTTTGATCGAAGCAATGCTTAAACAGGTTTCGCGCAGAGAAGTGTCATATTTGTGTGTTCAATTTTACCCGCAGTATTTCTGATGGTAATTCTTTATTTTAACAAAAAAGGTATTGTGTGTGCTTCGTGATAATTTATCCAATTGTAGCAAAATAGAATATAATTACATGACTATTTTTGTACGTTGGAAAGCAGTTAAGTCAGGACTCGTTCAGACTGTGCATTTTTACTGATTGCGATTGCGATTTGTTTTTGTTTGCAATTGGCTACACAGGAGTTGACGATGTTGTCACAGACACATTGTCTGAACACTTCCACTGAGTCCTGTATAACCCATTTTTGTGACAAGAAGAATCGCAGTCGCGATCAGAAAAAAACGAACAGTATGAATGAGCCTTTATTGTATGTGCATTGCAATTTTCAACGGTTCAGAGAGTTTGCTCTCTTTGCTCGTAATTTTCCTAATTTCAACAAATGCCTCTTTCATGTGACATTCTCAATACTTTTTCTTTTTAAATGTAATATATCTTTTAAATGTATCTTACTATTGTGCTGCTCTGTATGGGAATAAATTTTTAAAAAAGATATAGTTTCTGTGAATTAAAATCGAAAGATATTAATCAATAGACAGGTAGATTGGGGTGGGGGACGACACGTGACAAACTTTCCTTTTCACATTGGACAAGGGGTTGGCAGACAGGAAATCCTTCAAAGAAAAGTTAACTAATTCTTAAAAGGAAAGTCATACTACCACCCAGGTTGAAGTGCGGTAAAATTACATGATTAATCGTTAGGAGATTGATTTTGAAATTAGAGGCCGAAATCACGCCCAAACAGGCCAATTGAATCCCCTGTTTCACACATTTGCAGATTTAGTGAATAGGGGTTGTAGGCGGCAGACCACTGATTGGTTCATGCGTAATTCCCAATTTTCTCCCATTGAATATCTCCATAACTCATAGTTTCAGTCAAGTGAGTCCTTTTCTTGACGGTCTTTCTTGTTTGTCATCCATGTGAAACTATCCGTAAAATTTCGGAGAAAATGGAAACAAAAATGACGTCCATCAAGTGGCATTTAAATGTGAGACTACACAACCAGCATCTGATTCTGAAAGAAAACGTACAGACGAGACCATGAAGTATCTTGCAGTTTTGTTTTTGTTTGTAATCTTATTTAGCTTCGTGTCCGCAAGATCTTTGTTTGAAAGAGAGACGGGTAAGCACAACTAAAATAATTTTTCTGGGACTTTTTACTCAAGCACTGATTGCTATGTGTTTCTATGTGGGAACGAATACGAATACAATTCGGGAAAGTACAAAAGTTAAAAACAGCTGAAAACTCTTTTTAAAATTCCGCAAGAGTCTGACTCTCCTAAAGCAAAATTGTTCTCTACTTTCTATACTTTAATTTGTGTAGACATAGAAGACGCGGAAAACCTGTTGTTGGAAAGACTGATTTATCGCATGCTCGCAGATGATAAAGCTGAATGCAAAAACAAGCAGGATTTATGTGGCCACACTGATGAGGTAAAGTATTACTGCAATTCTATTTAAATTGAAAATGAGATGAACCTTTCAAAAACATCATAAACAACATTTCAAAAAGATCATCTTGAGTGCTCCTTCTCCGTGAGGATATGACCTTACAAGAATCATAAACTTGAGGAGAATGTTGGAACCGAAACAAGACGACACTAATTTAGCGCATTAGAATATCATCCTACGAGATATTCCTCCTTGTTTGCAATTTTTTGAAAATATATGTGCGGTTAGTGGAGAAATATCTTGTACATGATATAACATCCCTAACATTATTACAGAATTTAGGAAAATTCATAAACTGTCTGTAAATTTTCCTGAATTGCAAACTAGGTTGAAAGTATGATTTCGCAAATTAATATCAGTTTCAGATTTTCCACCTCACCAAAATCATTTTAAAAAATTAATAAAAGAGGAAAAAATAGCTCTTTTATTTAGTCACTATTAAAAATCCGTGTCTGCAGTGTGCTTTGTTTCACTTCACAAAACCCAATTCTTGTATTCCTTCAATTAAGTGGAAAATGACATAATTGTTTCTATGGCCTGATAGCTCATTCACATACACATAGACAGATTCGGATCCCTGTCTGCAGATGGGACCCTGTCCCAAAATGGGTACTGTAGCCAATTAGAGATGGAGAACCATTTCCTTTTGTGTGCAATATGAATATTTCTTGGCCATGCATAGATCAGTCTGCACAGATCGGAAACCGCATCTACTTCCGTGCATGTGAATACGCCATAAGTTAAGAAACTTTTTTTTTAAAATTTTTTGAGGACATAAGTCCTTTTCGTGGGGCCACTGATACCCCTGTTTTGGACTTCTGGTGACGTCTGCCCTAGGTTTCAAAGCCAAGGTGGATCC
>JBCAUG010730044.1:0-12049 GCA_038406175.1 Haplosyllis leylae | reverse complement strand
AACCAAAAGGACAAATAAGGCCCTTCAATTTCTCATATTAGTAAAAGGAATATTGCATTTGTCAAAATGGCCAGAATATTTCATATTGAAATAGATATTTTGTAATGTACCCACACAAATGTACATTAAAATTTTGAAGAAAAAGTACCAGGAAAGTGGGAGCTAACAGTTAAAAATGCAATAGCTTCCAGGGCCCTAAGGTGGGCCTTGGACCCTGACCAATATTGGCTCACTTCGTGCACCTGACTCTGCTCTGCTACATTGGCTAAATCTCAGAAAAAACATATGGGCCCCCCTTGACCAAATCTTGGATCTCCTACTGTGACCCCAGAATTGGAGGCTCCAGTATACAATTTAAGAGCTAAACAATGAATTTTGGTACCCTAAATTTATATCTTTTCAAAAAAAATTCCAGCCTTGCTTTGCTCAGCAAGTAAAGTTTTTTTAAACATTATTACACCCAAAAAAAGTTTAGAATTAAGTAATTTACTATAATATTTATTTGCACTTATTTAATTAAATTCCATTATATAATGCCTATCTGAAGTAGATACAGGTAATCTTTTATGAAGTGACAACTTTCAGTTAAGTAATTTACTATAATTTTTATTTGCACTTATTTAATTAGATTTCATTATATAATGCCTATCTGAAGTAGGTCCAGGTACTCTTTTATGGAGTGACAACTCTCAGTTAACCCTTTATGAGCCTTAGAGTTTTCTCCCTGATAACATGTTTAGCACATTGACATCTCAAGATACCATTTTGAAAAGTGAGCAATTTCAACTTGACATCTTAGGATACCTATTTAATCATATGATCACTTTGATTAGCATATCACATACAGACATGTAACATTTACTGACAATTTTTCAAAATCAAAATTTCTGAATTTAAAACTTTCATTTTATTTCATTTGTTAAATCTGCTATTTTAGTTACAACCAAATTTTAGTGCCAACCAGTATTATAATTAGCCATGCTTGTTAGGACAATACAATGTTTTTGTTGTCTTTTTGTTGTGTCTTTTGGGACAGTTTGATTGGGCATCTGAGGATGCCTGCCCTCATAAAGGGTTAATAAATATTTTTATGTAAGATTGTCTTGAAATTTCAACAAAACTTTCTCAGGATAGTAGGAAGATACATATTTTGAAGTTAAAAGTGCAACAGTTTCTGGGGCCTCCAGTGGACCCAGACCCCTGGTTTACAAACTAATGTATCTGCAAACCTAACCAAAAACACAAATTTGTCAAAGTAGCCAGAATCTTTTGTATTGAAATATATTTTGTGTAATGTGTCTAAATAAATGCAAGTTCAAATTTTCAAAGAAAAAGTACCAGGAAAAGTGGGAGAATGAATATTTGACAGTTAAAAATGAAACAGCTTCTGGGGCCCTCAGTGGACCCAATACCCCTGGTTTACTAATGAATGTATCAGCAATCTAATCCAAAAGAATAAGTAAGACCCTTTATTTTCACATGTTAGGAAAAGGAATATTGCATTTGTCAAAATGGCTACCATCTTTCATTTTGAAATAGCTATTTTGTAATGTACCCACACAAATGTACATCAAAACATTTGAAGAAGAAGTACCAGGAAAAGTGGGAGAAGGCATCTCTGACAGTTAAAAGTGGAAGAGCTTCCAGGGCCCAAAGGTGGGCCCTGGGCCCCAGCCAACATTGGCTCACTTTGCTCCCTTGACTCAGCTCCACTACATCGGCAAATCTCAGAAAAAACATCTGTGGCCCTCCTTGACCAAATCCTGGATCTGCTACTGGGGTTTGCCATTTAACTCTATGAACATTTCAGTTTTTCACTTGTGTTGCCTCCATTGGTGGACTTGGCATACTAATTTTTTTGATAAGAATTGTGCATTAGTGATATGATCTGAGTGACATGATCATATTTCTAGTTTTTAATGTACAAGTAGGTTGAAAATGATAAAAACATTTACATGCTAAGAAAATTCTGACGAGGGTTCAATCCATAGTTCTATTTAATTTTGTTCAGTAATTTCTGACAAGCTGTCAGAATAAATACTAATTTTAATGCAAAACTGAACTGTAACATTAGTAGGGTAAGAAATTACCAGCTTGAAATGGTTTAAATAGCTTGTGCACAGTTGTCAGAAATTACTCATCAATTATCCGTCCAAAAAAGGTATACATGGTCAAACAAAGCTGGAATTTTCTTCCAAAATTATTCTACCGGTGAAGAGTCAAAATAATACAGAAATACTCAATTTGAATGGTTTATTGGCTATTTGTCACAGGTAAGCCTACTAGTTTCACTGAAATGCTTCTTCAGAGTACAATAAGACGCAGAGCCAGAGATGGCAATAGGTGGGTATTTCTGAGGGCAAAGGGCTAAAGCCTTCCTGGGGCTCTGTATCATGTGTATGGGGAAACTATTCAATGAACTGCTTATCTTGGCCATTTGATTGTACAGCAAACTTACAGTGGGATGGCCAAGGTGAGGAACCACTGGCAGCTAAAAGCTCTGCAGCATTGAACCAAATAAAAAGTAAACAGTAAACAAATGATCATTCATTTAAAGTGGCTTTATTTGTTACATGTCATGAGAGTCAAGATAACAAGCCTTTACTATGCTTGACACAAATACTGGACAAGTAGAGTTATAGACAGATGCCACTTTCTATTTACATAAAATTTATAAAGTTTCTACTCAAAGGTGTAAAGCATGAGATAACCAGGTTATTTATATGTGTCCAAATATGGTCAATGGTTACAGGTCAAGACTGTTACCCAATTTGTGTAACCAATGAGTTTTCTAAGACCTTAGATACTTTAGTTATTTATCACATACAGTCTTTAACTGGATGACATAATTAACAGTGTGAAACCTTATTACTATAAGGTCAAGACTGGAATCAAGTATGTTATCACAAACTGGAAATGTATCACAAAGTGTTCAAATTAACAAACTATTGAAGATACCCATTAAACAAACTGGTTTAAGTTCCAACTGGCAGTATCGGGTCATACTACAATCATACTGCTGATGGTTGTAGTATAAAAGAAAAATAGAAAGAGATATTGCCTGAACCAGCAGTTTAGGAATATTCACGATACACTATGGCATGAAAGGCATGATCTGCATTAACAAGGGCAGAATTTACAGATGTTTCTACAGATGATCATTAATCATAACTCATGTGCTAGATTTTTCCAAGAAGTTGAAAGCCATTTATCATTATTTGTAGAACTTCAGTTAGCTACCACACTGCATTACTTTTCATGCTGTGTGATGTTGTTTGGAGACCCCTTGTCATCCCTCTCGATAAGGTTGCCACTTAATTCCTGAAAAAATTCTAAAATGTTACTCAAAGAATATTATTTAGTTGGAATCATTAAACCTATTTTCAGATTTGAGATTTACTTGAATTATATTGAGAGTATTTCATATTATGTGACTAATACCAATCTTATGTTGGCAAGAAAAAATAAAACCAAATGTGTGTCAAAACGAAAAAAAATGTCAAACTTGTAAACTTTCACAATTAATATAGGGAAAATTTATGTAAAATGAATGAGACAAAAAATGTCATTTGGTGTTGTTTCGCCTAAGCCTTGTTCTTTACAAATTTGAGCAGATAAAATGCACAGAATAGTTCATGGAATTACGCTTTCGTCCATTCGTGATAGTTAAGATGATTGATGAATATTAGAGTAGGAAAAGAAAAAGCTCGCAAAAGGCTGACATGTCACCTGGACCTAGTCTTACCAGGGTCTTTGTCAGTGTGATTTCGTTTTATGACCTATCCAGAAAAATTGAAGTTTATTTTTGATCCAGTAGACCAGTTGCTCATTAAACTATGAAAAAGAAGTACAAAAAATTGGGCAAAATTTTTCAAAATACTTATATCATCATGCTCAATCGGTGTTTGGAGCGAGTGATACCTGGCTTACTTGTGGAAAACTTGGAAAATGAGAGTACACCTGGTAAACCTGGAATCAGGGAATTTTGTCAAATTTAATAAAATCGTGGAACAATCATTTGAAACCTGGAAATATTTTTTACTGAAATTATAAAAGTGGTTAGTGACTGTGATTATAGTCAGCACAATTAGATTTTGTTATTATTGAAGCAAAATTTATTCAAGCAAAAGTCAGTATGTCAGTAATTTCCAGATTATTTATTCAATTAGACAGCATCAGTACTATTTGTGTAGAAAGGTATCCTTGTCAGGTCACATTACTCTGGCATTATTTATGGAGGAGTTCTCTTCCAAGTAGTCCAACCTCTAAGATTATTGAACAGTCAAATGTTTTTGCAAAATAAAATTTAAGGTGGACTTGTCTTGTACATTTTTGGAATTGAAAAATGTGTTAGTTATGTGATTGCTTAATTTTGCCAATAAACTTTTAAGAGATAGCTCAAAGTTATAAGTTTTTAGTTGACACTTTATCCAGGCATGTGCCTGGTTTGTGATGTGGTTGTGAAGGGAGGTTTTTAGATTTTGTAGGAATTTGAAGCTTTGTGTAAATATTGATCAAAAAGTAATTTGAGGCCACATTTACAAATAATTTTGGAAATTTACCTAGACATTTTTTGAAATACCTGGGAAAATCCTGAAAAGAATCATGCAATTTTGTCACTCCAGAAAAGTGGAAAAGTGGAAACCCAGTAGGATGTGATCTTCGATTGACTCTGTTTGCATTGGTCTTTGAACTAGTTGTTGGATACAGGCAAATTAACATTCAGTTGTATCCAAAATGGTGGTCAAAATGTTATTGTTCATTTTTTGGATACAGTGAAATGTTAATTCTCCTGTATCCAATGATTCGAACAATAACACTATAACAGCACTGAACAGAGTCAAATTATCTGTTGGCTATATAAAACAAAATTTAATTAAAAAACAAACAAACAAACGAACTTTGGCTTGTTCATGTACTAGGTTTCTGCCTCTGATCTATTCGTACCTTATTTGCATAAAAAAGAGTATTGAATTAATGCGCGTATACAGATGCTGTTGTAATTTTTCCTAGATTTTTATTTGACACATACTGTACCCGATTTAGACGAAAAATCTTGTTTATTAGTAATTCAGTCAAATATGTAAGCAGGGAATTCGTTCAGATAGCACCGACACTGACCAGTCTGTGAACTATTTGCCGCAGGTGCTAGCTCACGGATATTTAGTTGTGATGAGTCACCAAGCAAAACAAACTACTGTCACCAGAAAGAAAGAAAGCTCACACAATAAATATGACGTTTTGGACGTCTTTGAGTCATTTCCAGGAATATCATGGAATGAAAATGGCTTAGCAATAGTTATGATACCGAGAGATTGATATATAAAAGCCAAATTGGCAAGAAGTGGTTCATAATCCTTGGCTAAAACCATGAGATAAAATAACAGCTGATGAAACAAAATGGTGGAATAGTCTGAAGCAGCAAGCATCCAGAATAAGATTTTACAAGCTCTACGTGCAGCGTCACCTCGAAAAACACAATTATGGAATCTGTTGGAGATTATGAGTACAGCAAGAAGGATCTCATTGGACATGGGGCCTTCGCTGTGGTGTTCAAAGGAAGAGTCAAGAAGGTTAGTTCAATTACCATGACAATTTAATGAATTTTTTTGTTCTTTTCACCAAAAATTAGATAATCAGACCTTGTGGACATTTATGGAGTCTGAAAGCGAATGATCCCAACATTTTAATTATTATGAGATATATTATTAATATATTTGTATGTGTGAGATTAGTCCAGTGTAATTGATAGGGTTTTTTTACCCTCGGCTTTGGAACAGACCCAAACAATAACCTGAAATGGGGTTAAATTTGATACTGAAGCCAGCGAAGGGTGTTAAAAGCAGAGCTTGAAACCAGGGTGACGCTTTTTGGTGTTGTGTAAGCGTTTTATTTTTCGTCTGAAAAATGTTTACTCGTGCTGAGATCTTTTATCTCGTACTGTTTTTGGCACTTTAAAATAAACAGGATACATGACATTTGCGTTTTTCTTGTTGTTGGGGACAAATCAGCAAAACAACTGTACATCACCCATGACTTCGATATTTCAAGGATATGTGGAAGTTGAAAAGCTTTAAAACTTTGAGGAAGAATAAAAGAATCCCAAAGCAGTTTTTTCATCAGGTTAAAAAGTAACAAAAGTATGGTGTCATTGTGTGAATCCGGTGGCTTTGTTCTGTGTGGGTGGACAGCTTGCGTCATTTCTCTGTCATTATTCCCGATAACAAAAACGTTTCATTGCTGCTTATTCTTTTAAATTGAAAAGGTCCTTGTGATCGAGTGAACGACTTTTGGCTCATTTGCAGTCCAAGCAAAGGTTTCACTGAATTACAAATCAATTCATGCCAAATTCAAAGGGATTTTGTTAAAGTTTTAAATGTTTGAGTAAAATGTTCCTAATTTACTTCTGATACTTCTTCCTCATTAATCGATAAATGTCTTTGTTTTGTTCGTTATCATAATGATCGAGTTTCATACCACCTCCCAATTGTTTTCTCAAGATAACGTTACGTACGTATTCTCAAAATTGCAGTCTTTTTTGTCGTAAGTCGGTAATACGTCCACCTGGGTCCGAAGCAACAAAGGAAGTATTTCACCATCTGTTGTTGTGTCTCTGTATGGTTTACTCAGACACTTCAATCTTGCTTTGTCCGCCGCATGTCCTCAGTTTAACCCATTAGTTATCATTTTATTTTACATATGACAAAGGGATTTTGAATTTATGAGTGTAGGTTGTCAGAAGTAAAGAAGAAAATAAAGCAAAGAAAAAGCCTAAAAGGTGTTTGTCAGAAAAAAAATTGCTTGCAAAAGCGGGTACTTTACTTTTGTTGGAAAAGTAACGCAAGAGAGATTCAGCAAGGTGAAGGGCAGATTTCCTGAGTTCGGTACAGAAGGTACCAAGCAATCTTTACCGTTCGTTATTTTATCCTATTTAAAATGTTTTGTACAGAAAAGGCTTTTTACAAACTCATATTGTCGACAGTGAAAATAGAATATTTCACCATAAAATTTATGACGGTGTCTCAGAGAGTTTAATGTCAGTGAATATATTTTGAACGAAATTGAATGAAATGTTTACAAAAGTTAGAATTATGGGGGGGGGGGGGAATCAGGGAATCAGGTTTAGTTCAAAAAGCGCGTAACTACGCAATACTATCAGCTGATATTCTAAATATAAACTTTAAAATGTTGCATAAATTTGTTCATTGTAGAAACCAGAGCACGCAGTTGCTATCAAGTGTATCACCAAGAAGAATTTGGCCAAGTCTCAAAATCTTCTCAGCAAGGAAATTAAAATATTAAAGGTATGTTCAAACGATTGCATTCCGTGGTGAACCGGATCATACTTTACGATAGGAGCGGGTAATGATTTAGAATCGTGATCACTTTTGCATGTTAATGTAAACAGACATCTCAATGAAATATCCTTGTCATTGTTTACTTTTGTTTGTATGATTAATAACCTCTCCAATTATAAATTGTTTTTCCGAAAGGTAAAATGTCACATAAGCATTTTTATCATAAGGGGGTAATACTAAGAATAAAGGGTCTTTTTTGCATTATGGGTCATTAGGTACTCGAGTTCACGGGTTTCAGGCACGTCACACATACAGCAGTGTGCCAGAACCAGCAACATAAATACTTAATAATGTTAATAGTCGGAACACCAGTGAAATAGCATGTACTGTTCAGGGTACTTCATGGTTGGTTTGTTTTCAAACATCCAACAAACCACGTGCACAACTACTAAACGTCTGTAAATAAAAATCAGCTGGCCTTGGGCCAAGCATGTGTACCCTGCGTGATAGCATTCTTGGCAACCAATGGGAACTCATCAGAAACAAACTGATAGCCAATGGTGGTCAAGTGTTTGGTGTAAAAAGTAGTACATGTACACAAACCTCGCGAAAGCATGTCCGGAAAAAACAGCTTGATATAGAAAAGGTCACGCTGACACCAGTGACGATGGTGATGATGACAGGAATCAAGGCCAAACATCACTGAACCTCTTGAGTGCACAAAAGTTGCCAGGGTACATGTATCCTGTTTCTAAGAATATAGTTTCTTGTTTGGGAAATGGTATGCTACTAATATGATATAATATTAGTTTGCAATTGAACGCAGCTGCAAATCCAACATTGTAGATGTCAGTTGTTTATGTACCAATTAGAAAATGTCACTTCTATCTCCTACTTCCTCCTGTAGTAGTGATTAAAACCTTTTGGTCTTAAGGAATGAAACGACTTTCTTGGATATAAAGTTCCAGGGTTCAAATTGGGCATACCAGTTTATCATGATCGTATCCCTGCCTCTACTCTCACTTTCAGATGAAACATAACAGCGACATTTTCCCTCAACAATTGGGAAATATTCTTGACCTGTATTTTAGCATTAAAATATTCATTTTCTTTGCAGGAACTGTCATCTCTGCATCATGAGAATGTAGTGGCGCTCATGGATTGCAAGGTAGGTATAAATAACTATATATTTATATATTGTGTTTCCAAGTTATTATATGACCATTGAGTCCACATGAAGACGAGTAAACTAATATGAAATATGTTGGCTATACACTATACCAATCGGTGCAGTTTCAGTTTATGTCAATCAAAAACGAAAACGTAAACACTGTAAAGCAGTTTACATAAATCAGTATCAACGCGTCGCGGATCATCCTTATGTCGGTGTCACTCCCCGGTCAAAGTGTCACTGTAAACATCAATGGAAAATTACTGGAAGGAGTCATCTGCCAGATACTTATGATTTTAAGGGATTTATACACAGCAGTGATTCGTGAAAATATGATCGAATAGTGTTAGAAATCTGAGTTGTTTACATCTCAAAGTGTAGTGACGATAGCAATTTCACTGGTACTTTGTAATTTTTGGTTTTGGCCAATTGTTTTTGTGTACTTGCATGTACTTTGTCAATAGATCAAAGCTTGTTGGTGTACTACATGTAGCTTGTGTACAAAATATATGCTTTGGTGTGCGACTGATTGTGTGTGCATAAGTAGCATACTTGGCAGGTCCACTTTTTGTATCTTTGCTCCTCTTTTTCGGTGATGCGTTGACGGCATTCGGTTAAACATTGGAATTTAGAAAGTCTGTGGTTTCGATCTACTTATCATTTTTGAAACTCAAGCCTTAAGTGACCTACGGACGAAGTCAATTCTAGGAAATGCTTTTAAATTTGGACGAGTGCTCAGTTCTTAACCCAGACACAGTTCTTAACCCCTACATAAAGCTTTGTTGCAAATGCTTTGTATCCATGAGATGACCATGAGCGAAAGAAGAAATCAATAAGGCCAAACTATTTATACTGCATAATATGGTGGGCTTTTAATTCTGACATAAAACTGAACTATCTTTATGCATCGTACATACCCAGAATTCCAATGATATGTGCCGCATATGCGTGAAAAGCAAAAAAAAAAAAAGAAAGAAATTAATTTTTAAAAAAAATTCAACAGTTTTCTTCTTCACATGGTTTAGTTGAATTTGAAGTCTTGACATATGTTGTAGATTCATCCAGAATAGCTGCATTAGGCCTGTTGTTCCAAATATTTCATTCTTTATTCGAGGTTGTTCAGCGATGATGGACGAAATTGCACAACGTTTTCCTGAATAGAATGGTGTAAATTAGCCTTACATGGTAATGCGGCCCCAGTAGACAGTACGGATGCTATTAATCGACTCTGACGTAGTGTGTCATCCACACCATACATGGACTTGGATGTGTAATGCATTATAATAGACATGATAAACATATTATCCACAAGAGACAAGCCCTAGCAAGACCCATAAACAGCCTATTCGTGCAATAGGACCAGACGAAAATACACGTATCGTATTTTTAATGGCTGTTTTTTTGTTTGCTTTTTTTTTTTTTTGCTCGACAGTGGGGACCAACAATGAATTGTTTCTTTGAAAATGGATCCTGATATTGTGGACAAGAAAAAGAATCGATCCATATTATAAATTCTAATTGCTGTATTTGGACAAGAACATAGAAAACGGGCAAATGTTGTTTTCAATACATGTTAAGAATATTCATGGGCCTTTCCCTCAGATATTGCATTCACTGAGTATGCAAGCACGCTTCCTGCAGCAGACAGGCCACATACGATACAGACATCCTCCTTACAGAGATCGATATTCAACGTCAAATCATTCCTTTGAAAGCATTTGAGATGAAGTGGTGGTCATTTTAGGGAACCTTCCCGAGTCATTTGTACCAGAAGGTTTTAGGCGGTGGTAGACCGAATCTGGAAGGGAATCCGCATGTATAGTGAAACCAATTGTGTACATCTAGACGTGGCAAATATGTAAAGGAAATAAGTCAATCGGCACTGACGACGCAGAGCAATATTTGCCATCGATGTTTTACGTGTACTAGTCCAATGCAAAACATTACATGTATTTAAAGACTTTTAAGGCAATGCTCTATTCATAGTCGCAAGTGTTTCTTTTTGCGAATGAATAACCATTGCTTTAAAAGCCTTTAAATTAGTTAATGACCATGGCCTTTGTTGATTATCAATACAATGTTCTCGCCTTTCAGGCTCGAACATTCTATTTCATAATCAACAAGGCCTAGGTCATTAACTATAACCGAATGTTTGTTTGCACAGATATATATTTCCAAATTGACATAATTCATACCTGTATTTTTTAAGAAAGAAGACCAGTATTTCCAAAAAATTTGAGAAAATTTAACCAGCGGAAAAATGGAAAACAATAGATTGACTTGCTCTCTGATAGTCCATTTTTGCCACCCCCCCCTTTCAATAAATCTAGTGAAAATTTGCCAATGATCAACCCCGTTTGCTCTTCACCCCCAACTCACAGCAATAACTTAATATGACTAAAAATTTCCATCCAGCATGTTTTGCATTGTACATAATCTGAGATTATGACTGTGACCTTGGCGAACTTGACCTTAATTACTGCTCAAGCTTGGTCAAGACGATAATGACTTGATATTTTGTTGTAATAAAATATGTATATTGTTGGTGTGTGACAAACTGTTGGGCTGGGGGAAGATCAATCACCATAAACAAACCTATTAAATCTACCATAATTTTTTTTTTAAAGTTTTTGGGGGCATAAGTACCTTTCTTGGGGCCACTGATACCCCTGTTTTGGACTTCTGGTGACGTCTGCCCTGGGTTTCCAAGCCAGGATGGATCCCTCACTTGCGTGCTTCCTCACCTGTGCATGATAGATTCCCCAGATTCACCTCTGGTGCGACACCTGCTGACTGTTGTTACTTAGTTTTGTAGCCACTGGACCAATCCACCATAAGTTTTACATTATAACATTTTTTTACTTTGAGCAGTTTTATCAAAGTGCTTCAGGGAACAAATTGTCACTTCAAACAACTCATGATAATGGCTGTCTGTCATTTGAGAGATAACAAATCTTCAGTCCCTTAATTAGGCAAGTTCTGGAAAAGTGTAACTTGGACCAGGATGAAAATGACCTCACAATTTCCACTATCATTACGTCATATAGAAACAATAGGTGACACTCCCCTACCGCACGGTACATAAAGTTTCAAATTCCGCGGCTCAAAGCTCAAACGTAACAATCGTCTGAACGTCCAGAAACGTTACGATGGAGAAATTGTTGGCACTCGTTGTATTTACGTTCTGCCTCTGCGTTACAGGTAAATTGATTTACATCGTGGTTTATCTAGTCGTGCTTTCCTATTTTGTATTAGATTCGTTTAATCACAAGAGTTCATTCACATTTAACTCATTGGTGTAATGGTTAGCATGCCCAACTACTTACATTACTTTTTTACCGTCTAATTAGTTGAATTAGATGAATTTTCAAATACAAAATAGGAAAAACTCAAATATAGTATGTAAAATCATTGATCTTTCGAACCATTTTCTGATTTCCACACGAATCTAAATTCGTCTTTGCTGTTTGATGGCAGGAAAGAAGCAAGTAAAACTGACGGTGCATTGGAGTTTTCTCTAAACGGAGCAGAACTTTCATTGAATTCAGTGAATTCAGGGAATCTGAGAAATCACTGAAGC
>JBCAUG010730033.1:0-12050 GCA_038406175.1 Haplosyllis leylae | reverse complement strand
ATTTTAATAATAATTTTCCAATTTATTTATCCGGGCAAGTTGAAAGATGATCCGGGCAAGTGAAAATTTTGTCAGGTTGTCCGGTTTGACGACTGGCCTCAGATCCTTATTTTCAGCTCTGAGTGATTATGTGATACACAGACAATTAACTTGACAATTAAACTGGTGACAAGGGGGTTCACAAATAGAGGGGGCAGTCATCTGCTGCAGGCGTTGATGATTCAGATAAACCAAATTGAAAATAGTTTGGAGCACAGTGGAGCAAAGGCAAATCCATTGTTTCATAATTTTAATTAATGAAACAATACATTTTTCGCAACAATTTTCAGCAGTGAAGCATTTTAGTGTTATTGAAATTGTACACTGTGTCCCTACTTTTTAACTCCCATCTTTTTAATGTACGTAAGGGGTTTAGTGCCTTAAATTCACAAATGAAAATCTCCAAAACATCATGGCTTGGCTTTGTATATATCGAGAAAATTTGTTTTCCCGAAGCCCCGCCCCCCCCCCCAACTCAAAAAAAAAAAACCCCAAACAGAAACATGTTTAAGTTTCGAAGAATCCATATTTTATCACATTTCTGTCGTCATTACTGATATCTAATGCACATTCAAAACGAAAAAGATATTTCAAATTTAAAGGAATAAATATAAAATCTGTCTGCATGAATGAAAGAAATATTGTAAGTACATTGCAGGTCAAACATTTACTGATACATTCTTGGTACAGACATATTTTATCCTTCTCTCAATGGGCATGATGGGTCGCTTAATGCAGTAAAGTATCTTACATTGTCTGTAGATCATATGAGGAATGTGTGAATTCCGTTGTATAGATCTCCTGGAAAATGACACCAAGAATGATGCATTTTGTTCTGCACTAAAGCATCATTAATAACAATGTGATGGAAAAGGAAATCTCCATAGGTTACGCATATTGCTCCTGAGTAGTAAGGCATAGTTATCTATTCGTTCTATTTTCCAAATCGAGCCTCCACAATCATTCCATGTCCAGTCTGCTGTTATTGAAGGCGTAGTCATTGCTGTCGTCTTTGTTAAAGATATAAACTTTTGCACGGATCTACAGGGTGTTTGGTTGGTGCCTTTGAATATCATTCTTTACATAAGTGTATTGAGTGGTCTCGTTTTGAGACTCCTAATGGACGCCGTGTCTGTCACTGTACAGGTTTAAAATTAATAAGAACAATTTGAAAAGCATAATTTTTTGAAACATCGTTAAATTTGTTAAACATCGGCGATGAAGTATTGGAGAATTTCAACTGGGCCTCAGGATTTATCTTTTCAGTGCGTCTAAAATACATTTGTGTAAAATAAGCAGCGAGGTTCACCCTTTCTTTTGTTGAAAATAAACAAAAATGCCGGATCAAGCAGCTGCAACAGCTTCATTGCAGACAATACCTTATGGACTTTATTCAATTAGACACACTCCGCTTATGTAGCTTTTATTTATTCATAACCTGGTTGCTTTAAGCATGATGAAAAGAGTAATGCTATGTGGAGTTGTACTTACAAAGCCGTGCAAGCGTATTGCAATGAATTGAGCAAACCAGAAATTGACTTCCGATTCTGCCACGGTTCCACCTTTGATGTTAAAGGCCAATGTTTCTGCTTGTGTTATCAATTAAACCCGTGATTTTTCAAACACCACAGCGGTAGCTACATTGATAATGGTATTTGAAATATTCTAAACAAAATGTAAAGAGCTGTTGTGTTGGATGAAAACATTGCCTTAAACGCTTGAAGGCGTTTGTTATTCAGCCGGTTTCCTATTTGAACATGTTTCCCAATTTATTCACGCAAAAGGAGTTTGACAAAAGAAATGAAAATATTGAAAAATGTTCTTCAGGAGCTGATGAATGTATTTTTTGCATGAATGACTATCAGATGCTTTGGACTTCACAGAAATTCGTGTTCTCAATGAATGGAGAAATTCCAAACAAAGTACAAAGAAAAAGTCGAAAAACAATCATGTGCCAGGTGTGGTAATTTTCCCACTTAAAAGATTTTCAATGGGCAATCTCCTCAGCGATTTGAAGTTGAAGCTGTGTACAATGGCCTTCATGCTTCATGCAGTTATTTTCTGTTTTTTGACAAATTATGAATGATTTTGTGTTGACGAGTTTTTTGCCTGTAAAATGGTTAACATTATTGGTAAATAACCCGAGTAATTTAGTGAGTCTTTTGAATATTAACTGGCACAAAATGGCCAGAATGGTAGCTCCTGCGTAGTGCTTAAATCTTCAAACAGACTGAAACTGAATTCCCCCCCCCCCGTATTTGTTTTGGAAATATTTCCATGCGAATTTCGCCAGTGTTAGTTTCTTATTGTTGACAACCAAATCTGGATACTTTGAATATCGTGTCATGTTTTTGTTGGCCAGCACAAATCGCAACACTTTATAACATAAAATTAAATGGTAGTTAGGACGGATAATCTTTTGCATTTACATGTGAAAGTGGGGAATCCAGCACTGCACTGTAATTGATAAAATTAGTAGCCGATCCTGGAAAATGGCTAATTAAGTCGATGGAATAGCCCTATGGCATGCAGGTACCAATCCATTTGCAGGAATGACTTCAAAAGAAAGTGTGTAAGTGGTACGTAGTGTATGTATTGAGTTGGTAACACGCAAACATGTCAACAGGAAGCTGTACTATTGTCTATGAAGGTAGATGGATATCCATTTGCAGCCATCATAAGTGACACAAGGGGCAAATTATCTCGTCTCATAAGCTGGAAACATACTGATACAAATAAGTCCTTTTGGAATTGGTTCTCTGGGTTCATGGTTAAAAGAGAAATGAACTTTTTTGGTGACTCGTAGAGGTACCTTATTGATGGAATTGGGGTTGCTGCACGGTTTTTTTGGGAATTTTTTGGAGGCGAGGTGAAAGATATTATTTTTGTGTGGAGGGGACCACACGCAAGGTGGGATTGAAATGAACCTTGATACAAAAGGTGGGAGGGGGGCAGTGGGGGGAGGGGGTTGGGGTCGGGGGCATTCACGTGAGGTGCCTTTTGTACACGAGGTGCCTTTTGTATGTGAGGTGCCTTTTGTATGTGAGGTGCCTTTTGTATGTGAAATGCCTTTTGTATGCGAGGTGCCTTTTGTATGCGAGGTACGCGAGATGCCTTTTGTACACGAGGTATGCGAGGTGCCTTTGTGCACAAGATGCCTTTTGTATGTGAGGTACATGAGGTGCCTTTTGTACATGAGGTACACGAGGTGCCTTTTTTATGTGAGATGTCTTTTGTACACGAGGTACGCGAGATGCCTTTTGTACTTGAGGTACACAAGGTGCCTTTGTGCGCAAGATGCCTTTTGTATGCGAGGTATGCGAGGTGCCTTTTGTACACAAGGTGCACGAGGTGCCTTTTGTACGCGAGGTGCGAGTCACCTAGTGAATTTTTGTGTTCACTCCTTGATATTTTGGTCTTTCAGTGGGTTGAAGTGTTCACATTAGTCAATCTTCAATTCCATATGTAGGAAATGTTCTTCTGTTAAATTACTGAGAACGTCTTAAAATTTGCCTTCGATTGCTTTGAAATTTTCTGCACCTAAAGTGAAGATCAATTGAATAGTTTGACTGATTTGTATTTGGTGTTAATTGTAATCAGCGTAAAAAAAACCAACAGTTGTTGTCATAGTAATAATTTGCTTCCAGCCATCCACTCTTTCGAACAGTAGGGATCCAGACTGCATCTTTGTTGCCAAAATTTTGTGACAGGTGCGATGATTGGTCGTAATGAGAGGGTTTGCGGTAAATAATTTAAAGTCAGCCTATTGAGTGGAATTGAACTGAACTCCAGTAGTATCACCCTTCAAACCGTATTATCTGGTTTAATTTAATTTGATGGAATTTCAATTTCGCTTAAGCCAGAAATAATTGAAAGTTGCCGAGCACCATCAACTCTCGGGTTCCTCACTTGGTGTTGGCTAGTCTTTTCCGGATCGTTTTAAATGATCGCCCTCACCCAAACCAGATGAAAGAAGGCTAATATTGTAGTTGTAAATAAGCAAAACGCTTGAATGCACGCACAAAGGTAAAGTAAGGCCAAACACAATATTGACCCAGAAAACAGCATGGCCGTGCTATTTATTATGTTGGAGATGTAGGGCATCTTTCCGCACACATGGATGTACTATGTCTTGATTGGATGAAAATGGGATATCTGTTCTTTTCTGTTGATAGATTTGGTCCTTGCTTTGAAGCAGATGATTTACTTTTGGTAATAGATATAAATCCATTTACAAATGCAATAAAATTGAATACGAAAAGAGGGATTTATCAATAAAAGTTGAGAGTGAAGTCACTACGGTATGGATGATACAAGGTGAATCCTGCAGACAGGTGATTGGTGCTTTTCAGCAGCTGCTTCATCAATATTCATATAATGGCTGCCGTAGTAGTGCAGCATAATTGATAGAAACACTGTGGGTTTAGAAAGCTTTTCCACTCATGTTCTGTAGCTGTAGCTTTAAACAGCTGTAGTGAGCCTATTTCTGTATCTGATAGCCAGTGGAAAAAAATACGGGGCGTTTGAAAGTTGATTTCTTGCTTTCTACCTGGCTAGGATTGATTGTGTGCTCTATCAAATTATTTTCAGTGGATTTACATGTAAAAGTCTTCAAACCATAGGAACTAGACCATCGCACATATTTTGTATCCAGAATTAAAGACTCGAGTGACGGTGAAACCATATTCATACAAAACTTGGATTATTAACTCTTTTGAAAACAATTCTTGAATACGGGATCCATTGATTGCTTCAACTTAAAAATACTGGAGAACTGGATCAGAGGATTCATCACAAGGACCTACAGGAGTACTCAGCAGCGTCTGCGGCGTCTGATATCCGAGAGACCGCTCTTTTTGTTTTTTTTTTAGGGGGATAATCTTCACATTTTGCGTATTATTTACTGGGATATTTTGTTTTCTCTATGCATAAGGTAAGATAACGACGGGTTAACAGTGGTTGGAGGGCGAGAAGAAATACCCTGTGGCAGGGGATAGGGAAGTAGTATGTGGCTCCAGGTGACCTGCCTTGCAGCTCTACTATGTCTGGTCCCCCAGCAGACCTACGCAGAGTCCAACCAAGATGGTGAGTACTTTCTGCTTATTTTACTTTCAAAATAAAATGAAATTTAAATGTTCAGTCTCCAAACCAATATTGAGGTCAGAGGTCAAAATGAAACGATTTTCAGCCCCTGCCTCTGCGGTTTTATGAAGAACTATTTGACCATGAGATTGGAACCGCTAACAAAAAAAACCAAATTGTTTTTAAAGATATATACACGAAATAATGTCGCAATTGGTAACCCAGTCACGAATGTAAGTGAACGGAAGACAATCCGCCATTTGATTCTGTTCTGAATTTGAAATTAAAAAAAAAAGACTATTAGACTAAAATAGCATGCAGAATGACGTTGAAAGAATTGTAATTTGTGGAAGGATTCTGATCATTCGTCAACAGCTAAAAATGACTACTAAAAAGTTTAAAAGGGGGATACTACTCTGATATATGTTTATCTGAAAGTGATACAGTTCGTCCTTTAGATCCATATAAATTATTGTCAATGGAAGTATGTGGTATTCATTATTAATTAACATTTTGACACCAAACCACTACTTATACTATCAAGAAAAGTAAGAGTTATCGATAGAAACATATCGATTGTTGGCAGTAAAGTGATCTTATGTCTTTCAAATAAATGTTTTAGCAGTAGATATATATTATAAAATATGTATAAGTAAACTCATGTTTTAAAAAACAAAACATAATTATTATGAGCCTCAGCTTTTCGCTGGAATCAGGTGTTGGTAATTTGACCGAGCTCAAACTGACAGAAATCCGAGAACATGTCAGAGATTTTACATATTGATCACAGTTTATGTATAAATTTACACTATTCATTGAAGAAGAATTTCTGTTTAATGTTTTGGAGGCAGTGGGATTAAGACATTGGAGGTTCAAAATCACTATCCGAGAAGTCTACTTACGACACAGAGCCAGCCAGGTGTTCTCGCTATTACACCACAAATAAACTTTCTCATAATAACAGATGTGAGTTTACATCGAGTGAACAGAGAATTCGCTCGACTTTCTCAATGTTTTGATAGTGTTGATGGTATTCTTTCTACTCCTATTATAATCAAATGAACCAGCTATTTTCAGTTCAAATGCAAATTTTCAAACCATTGCCAATGGCAAGTGCACAAATTAAAACATTCAACATGGACACAAGGGATTCTATGGAGCCTATAACGGCAGCTTTTGTACAGCTCGCATTTAAATATGCGTTGGACTTCAGGTTGTACTAAAAGCTATTGTTACCAAAGAGCATACATTACGTCATTTATTCCACAGGCAATTTGGCTGTGTTAATGAACTAGTAGACCCCCCCACAATGATTTTGAGCTCACCTGTGTTTGTAAGGCAATAGGCCTCGTCACAACAAAATGTCAGCAGCTTTGATGCCTTTTACAGACAGACGATTATGTTATCATGTTGACAGCGAATATCATGCATGCATACCTACTTTAGGTAAACTAAGCACTTGTTTATATGACGCCATGGAAACGGTGAGAGACCAGTTGCAAGCAACATAGTGGTCACCACATGAGATTCCGGAACGTCCTTTGTGAAGTACTTTTTCAGGTTTTGAAATGTTGCATGCGTTTTGACAGTTCGTAATTTGGTGACATTAAGCTCAATCTGTCAATATTTGGTAATAGTTTAGAAATATACTCCTTTTTGTACAAACAGCCACAAATCTCTTAAGCTGGAACATCGGAAATAATAGCCACATCATTTAGAGTGGATATGCGCCAGACTTGTACTATTTTTTTGTTCATGACCCAACGTGACCAAAATGAACCTCGGTGGAAATGTATCACACAATTAATGTAAATGTCCTAAAGGTGATGATCACCACCGAAATTAATCTCTGACAGATAGGTTTTGCTACACATTTGTGCCACTTCAATTTGGATAATCGTTAAATATTAACAAACGATGATATCCGTGTAGTTTCGGGTGAATAATGGATGGATGACCCGTACAGTCAAATAATGACAAATATGCAGATAAAACTGCTTACAAGAAGAGAAGATGGAGATGCAACTTTTTGTTTAAAACATTTCAGCTTCAATCCGAGGAAATATCGATAAATACTACTGGTACATGTAGTATTCTTGACGAGATAAAGATCAAGTAGTTTTACCACTTTACTGCCTGCTGGTGAAAAATAACTGAACAAATATCAGATTAAAATGTTTCAAGATGTAATCTGGAAGATGATAGTGATGATGTAGATGGCCAGACGGATAAACGTTAAGACTGGGTCGGCTTGTATGGCGGCAGTTGGCTGTTGACTTACCTGATCTGGTAAGACATTCTGTTTCCCAGAGCTTGCGGGATGTATACAGATACTAGTGATCCAGATGAATCTGGACGCATGAGTGTGTGGCAAAGGTGCAAGATCAAGAAAAATCACAGCAACTGCGTCCAGGAAAACATATTTTTCGTCTGCCACCTTGGGAGGAAGGAGGTATAAGTAAGGGTTTTAGAACGAGTACAGTGTATGTAGATGCTCCATCGTATTCTCATCTCAATCCTCTTAGAAACGGTATCATTCAATTAAAATTGCCTGCATCTAAACTCCCGATGGCTTCCTTGGCTGGATGCTCACCAACAGATGGGATTTATTAGTAAAGATCCTCTTGGGTTCATTATGTACAAAACATGACTTAGCATTTTAACTCTGCTCTAATAGTCTATTCAAACGGATAAATCGCCGCATGTATTTATGTTTCTAAATTTAAAAAAAGATCAAATGTTGTGGGAAATGTAGACATTGCAGATCAACCGGTGGGTGGTTCAAAAGTTAACAATCTGAATAAAAGAACCAGGAACACAGATTGTCTACCTCTTTGAAACATGTAATGTACTGTAAGGGATCTGCCGACAAAGTATCAGCACCAACCGTGCAAAAAGGATAAAAGAAATGGTCGAAGTCTTGATTGTGCCACTTGTCTGGTTAGTTTTCAGAGAGAACCAACCAAACATAAACATCAGTGCATTATAAATGCGCTCTCTCCCAGAATTTAACTTATGTATGCATGATGAGATTGCCAGACTGTTTCAAACAAGGCATTTGTGTACCGTAGTGAGCGGCTCGAGAGTAAATAATTTAAAATTAGCAAGTGATTTTTGATGGATTTACACAGAAATGCACGTGCATGTGAACAGTTACATGATTGTGAATGTTCAGAAAATGTTAAACATGGGGACAAAGTTACCATAGTTTTATTAGTGGAGCTGTGAAAGACAACAGATCTCATTCAAAATGTCCGTATTCCATCATTTGGTCAAAGAGCCGACATTGCTTACTTAACATTTGAACCCTAAAAGTAACTCTTCGTATTCAAGTTCAAAGATTATTCACAAGCGCGACAGAGTAGCTTTCCAAGGGAGCAGCTGATGGAATTTGCTGTGGATCTTCAGTTAAGACTGATTCACAAGCTCTAAACTGCTGCAGTAGCCAATTCTTCTGAAAACTGCGCTTCTAAATATGATTTGCAAGAACCAGGGCGGACGTCGAAGCAGACGGATGAATTACGATTTTAACATTTCCTGGCGTGGACCAATAAAAGCAAACAGTGCATTTACAATACAGCTGAATGAAATATGGGCCATTTATAAAATAGTGATAGTTCAGCTGCATATCTACTTTACAGGTGGAAAGATATTGAAATTAGGAACTAAATAAAATGGGTAGAATAAACTTACATCAGAGAAAATGCCATTAAAGTAAGATACGAACCGTGATTGACAAAAGGGTTAAGATTGAAAATAAGCCTTATGACCTCAATATTGGTACAGAGACTTGGTAGAGGTGTGTATGTAGTTGTAATGAAAATGTTGACATTAAAATGTGTTCCAAGATATTCTTGGCAGTTTCATATGATTTTCCGCGCTATTTGTGAAAACATAGGATCTATAAGCTGCTAAAGAAAAAAGTGGTACACTTTACTGTATGCTAGTTTCATCTCGCTTATGACAGCTTCTAAATCTCAAGGGACATGGGAGATGTTTTACGGTATTACAATATTTTGTAGCTTTGTTTGAAGCATTAAGTTAAAAGCATTCGGTTGTGTTAGCATTAAAATATTTCCCGTTTAAAGACTAATAAAAATTTTAGTGATTTCACTTTCACCGACGTTATTATGATGTGTTTTTAGCAGATTACCCATTAATTAGTGGTATTTAATCTTCGTACACAATATTGATTACAATAAATATTTGGATAATATCTGTTTCAGGTAAATGATGAATAGTATGTTTAACAAAGCGTATTTGAAACTAAATATATTGATTTCTACAATAAATAATTCATTCAAACTACTAGAAGCTGAACTAAGTGTATGTATTTAGTCAATAATTACCCAGCTAAATATATTTTGATAACTAACTTAAACTTTAGTTCAGATCAATTGGATGCACACTACATTAATTCTGGGATCACACGTAAAGATAAGACGAAGAGTTGCACAGTGGCTACATTATTGATAACGAGAAACCCAAGTCTACGATTTTTAGTTACAAATAAACCAATACGTGGATCAATATGAAGGAAATATAGAAAAGAGTGCCTTTATCTTGCACATTTATCGCAAACAGATCTGCATTTTTCATAATGTTTGATGACTTGGAACAAAGTATCAAAGTATGAAATGAAAGCCGTTTATAAATGTATTATTTCAACCGCAATAGTGTATGTGGATATCAATAGCTGATAGAAGTGAATTCTAAGTCCATAGTGACCACACCTTGGTATATTAAGTGGAAGAAGGTGATAGTGGTATGGTAGAATACATCATGAGTCACATTTGAATTTCGTACACTGAAGAATCATCTGGTAATTTAGTACACGGGAGTCAAAGTGTAACTCAAGTCGTACAGACAGAGACATATATGTTTGTATTAGTTTTCTATGTTCCTCATACAAATGAGGAAATATCCAGTTACACATAGCTGACAAATAGTTGGTGCATTGGGAGCAATATGAAGTACTTTGGGGCTGATTTGAAAGATAATACCGCACTTGCAACCTTTTAGAATTCTAAACATTTCGCTGCATCAGGCCTAAATTTTTCTGTAATAAGGCTCTGTCCGTGAATCTCGTGTTTTCAAATTTTGCTAGATTTATTAAAATAAGCGGCGACAAATTAGAGATACACTACTTAAATCACCTGGAAACGCATTAAGTAGTTTGAAGAAATAAACACCTAACAGATCCTACTTAATACATTGAAAACGTGAAAACAGCAAACCAATCATCCGTTTGATTCCTTAATTAGAAAAGACTTTTTCGCATATCATCACCCACGGAGTCTTCTCTGTAGTGTGGTTCAATAAGTACTTTCATCAAGCATACTCCCACATTTAACCAATATTTCACTTGGAATTACTAACACCAAGTTGCACCTTTGATTTTCTTCAGTTAGAAATGATGTCTACAGTCAGTGGATGACATTTTAAATTAATTTCTGCCGTATGTCATTTACAAAAAAAAATATATATTTGGTTTTCTAATATGAGATGTGTCGAGTCTGATACATTGTCTTGTATCACTTTACATTTCGTACAGTTAATCGGTGCATCAATAACACAGTGATTTACATGTGCAAAAACAATCGTGTATACTTATGACCAACAAAGTACGTAAATTTGATGATTTATTTAGATTAAACCATCATGGATATACGTTATTCTCTTCTTATATCAGGTAATATACGTGTCTAGTTTCAAACTGTGATAAAGTAAATCTCACTACTTGAAGGACAATTATCTGTTTGATGGTTTGGAATCGTTGCCACAGTAATAAGTCCAGTTTTCAATGTTTCAGACTGGTCTTACTTATGCAATAGTTAATCATCTTAATTATATGTTCTTGTCTTAATAGTCTAATTTGCAAAATCTACAGCGAAGATAATACGGGGGCTGGGTGGGCGGTAGTTGACATTATGTCTTTCCTAGTTGTTTGCTTTCTTTACAGACTCGCATGTTAAATATATTGTGAAGAATTCACGTCATTAGACTAATTTTTACGTATAAGAATAGATTGATGTTAATCCTAATCTGGCAAAGAAAGAGCAGACAAAAATCATCCTGGACATGAAAAATGAACGTCACAAGTGATATGGACCCAGCAATCGATTTATGATCAGTCTGAATCAGGTATTCGATAGCATTTGGACAGCTTCCACAAACCTTAGTGTGAGAGGCATTTTCTGTTTTCAAATGAAGTTATTAAAGAGAATTTGCCTCCCAAATCACTTACCTATCGGATAAAACATCTCTCATTTTGTCTTTAATAAAAAGTGATGGAGATCAGCACATTCATTTTATGAATGTGACAGTGATTCGACGTATCGAACTGCTGGTTCATTCGGTGCATCTCGTCAGTCGTTTAAAACGACATTGTACTTTTACTAAGATACAGAATAATTTCTTTCACTGTCAGAGTAATTCTAAACATCACACCCTAAGGTTAAAAATGAAATTCTGGTCCGAGGAAAAACAGACTCATGTATACTTTAAAGTTTTTCCATAATTTAAATCTGAACAATTTGTCAAAGTAATGCTTATTTTATAAATGGTTCAATGTTTGCCCATGGTAAGAAAATCATTTGGCAAATTAGCAATGTGCAGGTGAAAATAAAATAAATGAATTTTATAATGTTAAGTACTTCTTTGTACTCGGAAACACTACTGCTATCCGCACGGAGGAATGTGGAATCGCGATGGAAGTGTTTATGACGGCTTGTATTGTTTTATTTCCGTCCATGCTGTCACTGAGAATGACACTCGGATATGAACCGGATTATAGGGAAGGCACGACTACCAAATTTCATTCGTCGACTAGTCGGACAGCATTAGTCGACTATTAGTCGACTAATTGGCAATCAGATGTCAGTGCTGGATTTAACAGTGGTCTGGTAGTCTGTGACTAGTTAAAATCA
>JBCAUG010730022.1:945-12050 GCA_038406175.1 Haplosyllis leylae | reverse complement strand
TAACTGTGTTTCTGGATGTCCCAAAATGGCTGCCTGGCCTCTTTCTGAGATTTGCCTGAGGTACTTGCTTTGTGGGCAAAGTAAACAGACAAGGGAAATATAGTTAGTTTGCCAACAAACTATATTTTTTTTTTTGGCCAAACTCAATCTCAAACAGGAAACTCATACTCGAACTCGTTGGTACGATATGCACAATATTTCTTTCTATTGTAATTTTGAGATAGTCCAGCCAAAAGTTCCCTGGGAAACCAGCTTTGTAATGAAATCATTCAATATTTAATGAACGCAGAACTTGTGAAACTGAAAACTTTAAATCTTATTTGTAGCTTGCGACATCTGAAAATGGTTGGGAATGTGTTGAATGCGGACCAAATAATCCATTTAATCCCGTTACAAAAGAGTGTACTCCCTGCCCTGTATCCGAAATAACCGGTAACATTTAAATCAATTGAACCAGCTTAAATGAGAATTTTAGATAGGAATAAGTAGTTACAACATTCTTGTTAGAGTCAACTTATTGATAGAAATGGGGGAAGGGGTCCATAGTCTTTTGGGAATATTCTTTGGCACTTTTAAGTTTTTTCTTCAGTTGAACGAAGTGTGGATGGTACAGCTAGTGGAAAACAAAATTGCCAAGCATGTGTCGACTTAACATCTCCAGATGACGGAAACACCAGGTAAGAGTGCGCACAGAAATCATTTGACAGAGGCTTTTCTATGTTATATCAAACATTTACAGAAATAGAACTCATCTCTGAAAATAAATGTTGATTCTTTGTATGCTAGATGCACCAGATGCAATCAAGTGTTGTCAGTGATCTCAGGTTCTACAACATGTGAGTGTCCGCAGGAACAAGAGGTAAATTTTACTTCCTATATGGCTATTTCATCCTATTGAATTGAATTTTTGCAACTTTGTGAAGCAGACCAGAACCAAATATTAAACTCTACAGGTGGAATAAGTTGTTGGTTTTACTCAGATATTTCAATTTGTTCACATGACTTCTCTAGTATGTGTAACAAAGCAATTTGTGGATTAACGGTACGTGTGAAGTTAAAAGACGTCCAGATCAATTGTTTATGATCATCCCATTGCATTATTATCTTTATGAAAATCTTTTGGAAAAAATTATTTTTGCTGTAGACGGGCGGATTATGTTTTACGTCAACAGAAGATATAATATCAGAAGATCCTAAACTGTACGAAATTCGCTTTACGGTGAGTACTTTTGTCTTTTCTTCACAGTTATAACACTCATATTGAACGAGGAAGAATGTATTTTCATTGAATCGATTTTAATAGATAACGTTTTGAAACTTGTATTTTCATTTTTAAATGATTTATCACTGGTAGGATGATGTAGTCGTGGATTCACAGTTTTTTTACAGCAACATACGTGCTGCAGATGCCATGTGCAGGGTATGTGTATTTTAAGCATTCTTGTTCGTCAAAAATGTATGACCAAGTACCATACTGATGCGGATTTTGTTAACAGTTGTTGTGCTAATGCGGGTTAGGTTTTAACGTATTTATACAAATTGGCTCAGAAATGGATGCCAATGGTGACCGATACTTTGAATACGAATTTTTCGCTTAATAATTTACCAGGGAAATATTGTTTATTTTAATCCAAATTGATAGTGTGCAAATGGTCTAAGTTACAAGTTATGTTTGCAGGCACCGTATAAAAATCTGACTGCCTGTCAGACACTCGGTAATATGTGTGTAGCTATTATGTACACGAGGGAGAATGAAGGGGAAGTGAAAGACGCATGCGCTGCTTTCTTGGATATAGCTGCAGGGGGTGGTGCTACAGTTCAAGAATGGTTCGAACTAAAATTAATAATTCTAAGATTACCAAAATTACCCTCGCTTAAAGTTTCAAGGTTGACGTCACACAAAATTGAAAAATCTTATTAGCCCCTAGAAAACAGCTATGGACGCTGCCATTTTTGGAATCGAAAAAATAACCACATTTTTTTAAGTGTCCAAATTTAATGCAGATTATACACACGCTATAACACATATGTCACATATGTCCCACTAATTATTCAAATTGAGCATATGCGATGCATTTATTTAATTTCATTAAGCACTGCTGTATTATTAGCGAAAACATGGTAGCTGGCTTTTTGTATTTTTCAGGCCGGCTGACATGCCATGGCTTTATTACCTGGACGACCCTGCGGACACTATACTATCGGATACACGTATCACAACAGAATATACATTTCCCGATTCAACTCTTAATTTCAAGGTTATTAATTAAATTGCTAAAAATATATGGAACTATTTTAATAGCATTTTAAGGAAGTAGCATGGGAATCATCTTTTTGTGTGCGGAACCAAATTTACAATTTACAATTTTTGATCGTTTAAGGTGGCACGCTACACTATGAATGGAACTTTTCTTGGACTGGCAGACCTGCGTGGTGGGGATCTACAATTTTGCAAAGCATCAGATTCTGTTCTTGATGCGGCGTTTATCTTTGGTACAACTTACGAAAGAGAGGTATTTGACCCAATATAGTGTTATGATTCATTCATACCAGTCACAAAGAGACTTTTGAAATTAGGTTACGGAACTGTGTGTGGCGCAGAAACTTAAGATGTACCTTTATCTCTGGTGTGAATACATTAGTGTATGCGTACTCATGACAGAGTAAAAAATGAAAATATAGCTTTGGAAAGAAGGAAGCCATGGATGCAAATGAAAGACGAACGTTTTCTAACAAATAAAAGTATTTCGACTTTTCAGTGTACAATTTCTGCGGAAGATCTGTGGGACGAAGAAAAACACCAAACTGTGTTCTATGACATGTGTATCCTTTTGATTGGTGGCTCGTTAGAGTCACCTTAGTTGGCTGTTTTTGCCCCAAAATTTGGGGCCCGTGGTGTGGACCTACGAAGGCCTTTTGTAGCTCTGTGAATACAGATGGGGTGGGGATCGTACTTGCAGGTGGTGGGGACACCTCAACACTATATGTCATAATTGAACTTTTTGCACCAAGAGGTGGTGGGGAGCAAAAAAATACTTCAAACTGCATGGGCGTGAGGCCTCGCACCATTGCCACACGGAAAACGGCATTGCCGCACCATTAAGTAGCATCACCAGCTGGTAAGTGGCATCACCTCGCAAAGACGGTGAGGCCTCACGCCCTGGAATAAATTCCCCTTAACGAGCCACCTGGTGAAACTTTCACCACCTGATATTTTCTTAACTATCCGTCACTTTTTCATTCTGAGATATGAACATTTAGCACGATTCTAGACTTATTGCAAGCGCTCAGTCATAGGATGTTTTCTTAATACAGCGTTTTAGATTTAGAATTTGAATACCAAGGAGCTACTCAGTTGTATGCGGTACCCGTACTGGTTGATAATTATGGTAGCGCGAACACAGGCAAGTTATAATTATTTCATATATCTATGAAATGTGGGTGCGTATGAAATACTTTAAAAAGTTGATAATAAAATATGTTGAAAATGCTGCAAAAAGTCTTGTAAGTTACACTACAACATGTAGTTGCAGATCTATTTGATTTACACATTTACACGAGAGAGATGTTACGAGAAAAATCCTCTCATTAACATTACACGGTATACCCACCACGACCCCCCCCCCCCAGTCCCTGTGATCATTCTAGACTAGCCCAGTGGAGTGGGGGGAGGTCAACAGTTCATGGCCTGAAAACATTTCCTACCGTCGTACTACGTATGTGGTCGTTAATAATTCTGTTGATTTTATTCCTATTAATATTTCTATTAATTCTAATAATTTTAATTTGGCAATTTATGAAATTCACTTAATTTTTTTTGTAACTGTTCCTCACATTGTAGGGAATAGAGCTGGTTGGCAGTTGACTCGTCGTTTTTTCTTAGTGGACAACATCAACGGAAAGCCAATTTCCAGTACGTCAGGTAAGATTTCGTGGTGTTCTTTATGCACTGCACATTATTTCAAGAAACACTTGTTCTTGAAAGCAATCTTACATGCATTCTTAATTATTACACATTAAATAGTAACTGTACAAATTATTTCAGCTACAAACAAGCAAAACAAAAGTAAGTTGTTCACGTATTCAGTGGTATGGACAGTATTATTTTTTCCAAATACATTCTTTCCGCAGCTGTGAAATGCACAGAATATGGGAAGAAATCTTTGTTATTATTACTTGATTTGTTGTTCTAAGATGCATGAGTTAGTCTCGCCTTATTCACTTTCCAGCGAATGATGTTGTCTTGCTACAATTGTTGTAATAATTTTTGGCTAAGTTTTTGGTTTGTGTGGGGAAGGGTGGTACAAAAATTATGTTCTTTAATAGTCCATGTTAATGGTTGATACAATGACCACAAAACAGTTTTCTTACTCAACCTGCAAAAATCCTATTACTTTGCGTATAAAACCTGAAAGGGGGCAGGCTTCATATTTTCTGCTTCCTATCTGGAGACTGTTGCAAACTAGTTGATGTTGTGCATTTTTCCGCATAACTTCTTGCCAACAATACGAGGATCGAGAAAAAACTGCCATGAAAAATATGTCTGTACAGTATTCACCAGTGCCAGCACTTGGAAATTTGTGAACAGTAGTAATTATAGATCAGATGTAATACATCAATTGTTCTGTTACTATATATACCAATTATTTTCTGGCTGTAGTTCAAACTGACCATAATTTCACGCCAGAAATAATGACAGTTTTGGCACGATGCAGTTAATACTGTTCTTTACACAACATTATTCACAACATGAATACAACAGTATTAAATATCGTGCAACACAATACTGATGCATATTCTTGTTCACTCATCTGACTTTGACTCTTGGTACTCGAACTTGACTTAGATAATCTAATGGTGCATCTGAATACTATAAAGTTCCCAACCTAAAGTGATTCGGAAGCTATTGCTCAAATGCACACACACACAGACGAGACTGGAAACATTACCTATCCGCATCTATATGTATTGTTATGATTTCGGGTGGACTTGGGATCATCGGGATGGAATGCATTTATTTTAGGCTTCAGCTTTACATCTTTTTTTATAGATTGTGATTGATAACCTCTCATACTTAATTCAACTATTCTAAATTTGGTTTGAAACAGATAATGGCGAAGAGGCACTTGCTGTGAGATATGCGAAGGACATTACAATTCACGTAGCCTTACAAGAAGAGACAGGGAACGGGCGCATCTATCCTCCTTACATACAGATCAACTATGGTGTTGCTACCATTGAAAATTACGCTGCAGAGACTAGTCTTGCAGTAAGATTCTTCCATGTATACGTGAAATTCTACTGATTTGTTGTTATTTTGAGAAGATAGTACCTAAGCGCGTGCTGTGCCCATTGGAAGCCACTTCTTAAATTAAGGTCGGTTCCATGGGCAACCTGGTGAAACTTCACTACCTGAAATGTTGTTGTTTATTGAATTAAAAAATATTTTTCTCTGAATAGGTAACATTTAAGGTTGAATACACCATGGATCTCAACAAGTACGACGAAGATATTTCCATCGCTGTTGGTGTACTCAGTGCCTTTGCCTTTGCATATGCTTTCATGCAATCCTGGTGTTGGTCCAAAAGAACTGGCAGAATTGCAATAGATTTTATTACTTTAATGAAGTTTGTCCTGTTCATCATTGGAAATCTTGCCAATGTCTTCTTCGTGGTAATGTTCGGTGCAGCACTTTGGTGGCTTGTTTTTTACAAGGTGAGTACTAAATGAAACAAATAGTATTTTACCTACAGGATTTAATGTTAGGTTTCAGGAGCTTGATGACTTATTGAGGCTGGCTCACACTTATCGTCAACGTCTGCATTTACGTTTCCGAAAATAATAGGAGTAACGGTGGCAAAATACAGTTGCAAACAAGAAAGTCCAACTACGTGACCGCAAGAGGCGTACCGCCCGCAGTGTAACGGATCCGGGGGGGGGGACTGGACAGGACCAGTGGGGTATCCCCTGGACAGGACCAGGGGTACCCCCACCCCCTGTGAACAGACAAACAAACTGAAAACATTACCTTCCCGCACACTACGTATGCGGGCGGTGAAAATGAGTTCTTTACCCATATTCTGCATCAACATCAAGATTTTATTACTTTAATGACACAATGTTTAAGTCTTGACCCAATGCAGATGTTGATGTTGACGCGAAGTGTGAACAGGATTATAATCTAAAGTGTAGTATTGTTCAAATGTTTTCAGCGTCAGAAAAGTGTATATTTGATCGTGCCAACCTCTGATCAGGAGTCCGAATTTGTTGCATATCTGGCTTCTGCGTTTGTGCTTAAGCTCGTACAACTCGTTCACATTATTGCTGTACAGGTAACAAGCTATCGATTACTATCCTTTTAGTCGCGCCGCGTCTCCGAGCGCAGCAACTTATCTGGTCACTATGGCGTATGTATGTTTGAATGTTTGCTTGCTTGCTTGTTAGCTCAAATACAAAATTTTGAAAATTTCAACGGATCTCAAAATTTCCACAATGAGGATATGTTTCAGACCATTCTGAACAACTTTGATTTTTGGGTGTGCCCCGCCCCCTCCCCCCACACTGAAAATGAGATAACACCAGATTTGGCTTGATACATGTTCGGACTGAGAAAAAAAAATTTTGTCTACAAAATTTTTGTCCAAAAATTTTTTTTCATCACATTTCAAAAATATGTGTTTATTCTGAACAAATGATTTTTTTGTTCCAATAAAATTGGACAAATTGTTTTTTTATCAAATTTTAAAAATACTTCAATTAAAATGTCTTTCTGCAGATTTTGAGCAAATAACCCTTTTGTCCAAAATATTTTTTCCATCAGATTTCAAAAAGATTTAAAACTAATGTGTTTCAGGAGATTCTATACAACTCATGTTCGTTATCTCAATTTCCTATGTCAACTACCTATCATCTACATATCTCTCTCTCTAGGTAACTATACATTTGGCTAGCTAGATATCTATCTCTAGCTAGCTATCTAGCCATCCATCTAGTTATATATCTATTGAGATAAAATGATACCAAGTAAAAACAAACTCAAGAACGGTGCGACACAATGCTTCTAAGTATTCTTGTTTATTGATGGATTTGGTTTGAATTGTATATTCTTTGTTTACTAAATCTCTATGTTCTCTTAGTTGTATCTCTGGTATGCTTTCCACCTCTCGCACCATGTCTAGGCACATTGAGCATGCAGCTAGACAGTTTTGAGAGGTAAAATCATAAGAGGGTGTATTGGGAGCAAGCGATCGAGTACTTTGTCTTGCTTAGTATAACACTCTGACAATTCACTTGTAAAATTTTAGTTACATGCAATGTGTATTTACTAATTTTGTACAGATGAACCAAATCTGGTTTTCTTCCAATAGGTTAAAATCGACATATTCTTCGTTGACTGGGAGAGACCTCGTGGTAAAGTTTCCTCAACTGGAGACGCAGGAGGGCAAAAAGGCTCGGAGGCACCGGTGTCCATCTGGAGGACTTATTACGCTGCAAATGAATGGAATGAAATTCAAACCACAAGGAAAATTAATCCTTTCGTCCAAATATTTTGCACTCTGTTCTTCCTTGTTGTTGTTGGGTTTGAAAACATCACATCATCGGATCCAAACAACGATTTCAAGAGAGATGAAAACAAGTATTATTCACCAGATAGCAGAATATTCAGATTTGCTGTGGCAGCTTTGGTCTATGTCTTAGTGGGTGAGATATCAAGGGTACTTCTCATGTGGTATTTGTCATTTCAAAAAATTGTTTTCGGTCCACTTCCATTTTTGGAATCATTACATGTATTTGAATACTACGATCATGTCCACAATTTCAGCTGTAGCCCAGTGGATTTTCTACACTTTCATTTACGAGCGCTTCATAGAAGACAGGGTGCGTAACTACGTGGATCTTTGCTCCATGTCTAATGTCAGCGTGTTCATTCTGGAGAACAGTCAATTTGGATACTACATACATGGACGGTCGGTTCATGGTCGAGCAGACACAGACATGAAGGAAATGCATGAAAATTTAAGACGAGAAGAGGTTGGTTTCCAACTCTACCGTATTCCATACTACATGAACTTCAGTTAGCGTTCAAATATGACACAGTAAACAATTTATAGGGTGCTTGTAAAGTAGGAATATCCCTATCTCATCGTTGAGTTGGTGTAAACATTTGACACCCTATTCTCCCTGTCTGATAAACCCCAATATGGTAACTAATAATAAGCTAAATGGAAATGATCTCATTGCAAAAACTGCCGTTCTTGCTGTTGAATGACTGCAGATGTTCAGCTGCTCAGGTATTGAAGTTCAGAGGCTGTTTAACAAAACGTAATTCATTTGTTTGCAGGATGATATGTGTGGTAAGAGAGGTTTGATGCCAAATACCGACCAACAAACATTCCAAATGGCGGTACCTCTGAAACTAAGAAATCAATATGATAAAGTTATGGCGCCAATAAACAACCCAATGGTAAGATTAGAAAACATTTATTATTTGAATTGTCTGCCTTTTAACAGTGAAAGAAAAATGAGACATCACCGTACGATAGTCAAAGACATTTTGACAATTTTATTTGCCTTATTAGCAAGCAGCACCGATGTTGAGAGGAGAGAGAGGCCCAGGAGACACCAGCATTGATCAGCTTACCTTCCAGAAGATATCCGCTTACTCCAGTCTGAATAGGTTTCTTCAAGCTTTTATAGACCACGTAAGTCTTCCGTTATGTAGCGTCTTGACTAGAAGCACAATAGTAGGTTTAGCTTTCAATGATAGCGCATTTGCCTAAACTTCCAAGAGGAATTGCAGTAAATTGAGTTGGTATGCAGTCCCCCTTTACTCCAATATTTAACATTTATGCAAGTCTATTCCAAAACGTTTCAATAACCAAAATTAACTGTTTATCACTAGTCTTTGCGCGACGTGGACTACATAATCAAGGATAAGTTATTGTTGGAAAGCATACTGAACATGGAGTTCACTGACACAACTGATAAAGGCTTTCTTTACAACGGTGAGTGGTTGTCAAGTTGTTACTTAAATTGTAGCTGTTATGAAATGACATGTATGTGCAAAAACTTAATTCAAATTTCAGGACAATTTTAGTTATCACAACATTTACATGTGTATGCACAATACAAAATTTGTGCCCAAAATGAATTTCTAAATATACAAGAAACAAAAATTTAATTTTTAAAATACATGTAACAGTAATAAGACTTGACAGCTATTTTTATTATTAGACATTGAATTCTTACTACTATACCCATATGTCCACATACCCATATGTTAATATGAGAGGTATTTGTATGCATGCCAAGAAAAGTGAGTTTGGAACACGGAACACATTTTGACTTACATTTGAACATTTTTTAGGTAAATTATGCTGACCGAAACGAGATTATTTTTTGAATAAAGGATTATAAAATCCACAGCTGTATTGTTGATAAATGCTTTGTCAATATTTAAAAAGATGAACCGTGCATTGAAGCACAAACTCAATTGTTGCCATGGAATCAATAAATTACTGTCTTTGATTTTTTGTAGATGACGGGCATTCATTTGATCAGGTGTTGTTCTATGGACACGAATCAATGTTGATCATATTTGAAGTGCTGCTTTTTGGTGTCATAGATTTGATGGCTGAGAGTTATGTCCTTTCGGCAATTTTGCTGTACATTATAATGGAGGTACGACAATTTAATCAGAATTCCTAGCGTAAAGAATGCCAACAAATGAGATAAAAATAACAAATAGTGGGAAATTGAGCAGAGGAATAGTTTGGCGTGTTTGTTGGTCACGGAGACATTGTTTGTATGACAAAAATGTCCTATTCTCGGTTTCGATACAAATCAGTGATACACATTTGGAGAACAACGGGCGATGGGTGGAGAAAGGCCCATTCTCCGATACGGATTTCCGTGTTGTTTGTTGCAAATAATCCGGCATGTTGAAACAATAGTTACGCGAAAATTATGCTAATCATGTTATTTGAATTCTGTTTTGTAGGTTGTCTACATGGTGCGTAATTCACTAGGAAAGGGTAATTTAGCGTCCAAGACATTGGTCGATCAGCGATTCCTTATCTAATTACACGTTTATGGTTTCTGAACAAAAACACTTCAGTTAGAAAATTACTCAGTATTGTCCGGTTTTGTTGTGATACTGTAGCTATTTATACTCATCTTTTCTTCATACATTGGTTCTAAAATGGTACGTGAATCATGTTAAGTGTAACAATGAGAAAAAGAAATGTAAACAGACTTTTATTTTAGGGTTTATTTCTTTTATAGCTAGCTCGTAGTGTATAAAAGTACGTGGCTCTCATACGGTTCAGCTTCAGGATGAGTACTGAGCTTCAGTACCGAGTTCGGAAACACTGCTCATCCAGAACGAGCAATCTTTTTACTGAAACGCTGCTTATTTAGGTACGAGTAATCTTTCTGAACTCGGTACTGAAGCTCAGTACTCTTGCTAAACCTGAGGAGAATCGAAAACACTCTTTAAGTCATATTAAATGATCATTTTAAATTTATTGCTTCTTTAAAAAAAAAACGGGGTCCAGCCTGAAGAGTCTCAGTCAAGTATGTACACCGTGTGAAAGACTACAATTGTACCCATCCTTAATTTATTTGTGAAGAATATGAACTCATTATTTATTGGGGACCATTATCTTTAAATTAATAACATTGAATTATGTAAAAAAAAGATGTCATTTTGAATTCCGTCCGTCCAAGGAGCACATATTTTTTGTTGTTCTCTAACTTTTTAAATTTTATACTTTTTTAAATAATAAAACAATTTGATACATAGTCTAATCGGCGTGTTGTTTATTGTGTGGCGTTGTTCAAAGGACATGTTGATTTAAATAACACCAGATTTTGTAATATTGAAAATGATCTACAATTCCAACGAACTGTCAATTGTGATGGTGGGGAGCTCTCCGGCCACTGTCAGCATACATTACGAGTGTCCAGTGAGTAACTTGCATGCATTCACTTGTTGGTTGCTACCAACCACGTACGTAGTACGAGGGAAGGGAATGTTTTCACCGTTGTTTGTCCACGGGGGGGGGGGGGGGGGCCGAGTACCTCCTGTCCTGCTCCTGCCTGGA
>JBCAUG010730011.1:0-12053 GCA_038406175.1 Haplosyllis leylae | reverse complement strand
TACGATAAGATCAAATTTTACATTTTAAGACAGAATTTACATCTGACACACTTTCATGATTTTTCAAAATGTGAAATGGTGCATGAAACAAATTTCAGTTACAGGTCTGTCAAGTAGCACGTGCCTCTATGGCCTATTTGGATAACCATTCAACCTTAGATCCAATCATGGTTAGAGTTGAGAGTACAATTCCCAGTGGAGGGAACTTTTCCTAAAATTCTTTAAATCTTTTGATGTAAATTCAGGCTTACAATGTAAATGTGATCTTATTGTGTAAAACTCGAATGCAGAACAAGAACTCTGACAATCAAAATAAACGTATGGAAAACTCATCCAGTTGCTTTGACTTTATGTTGTAATGCCTCGGAAAAAATATGTAAGCTAATGCTGTCGCAGTCGGTTAGCTTCGTGTGAACTGATCTTTACTAATACCAAGTAAGGCACATTTTGTCGTTAAACATTATTACTGGTCATAGTATCACAAAAAGATTTCCTACCTTTCCATTGGTCATTAGATTGTGACTGGTGTCTTCAAATAACATCACGCGAGTTTTCTGATTATTACACTGGACGGAGAAAACCTTTCATGTGAAATATATCTGATCTTTATCGACAAACTTGCTTGTGGTTGGTTACTCATTTCATTCACTGAGTCGTTTCATAAAGTTTAGGGATTATTCACGCCGACCGAAGGGACATCTCTAAAAGAGCCTTACCAAAAAATAGGTACTGAAAGTTTCACCAGTTAACCCGTTGGGCATGAAGGACATAAACTTCACAGAGGGTGCAAGCCTGCACGCCATTTGCGCCCAGCCTTCACAATCTTTGTGCCCTTTGTGCCAAGTCATTCGCGTTTTTCCTATTTCTGTTTTGAAATTAGGTGAATTCATCTAATTAGTTAAATCAGACAAGTGCTTCATGGATACTGGAATCTATTATCTATGAATAGTAATTTTTTTTTTTCACTATCCATGGAGAGTGTTCATTTATTTTACATTATCCATGTATAATGCTACATTATCCGTGAATAGTGAACTGCTCCATGGATAATGCAAGTGAAGAGTTCACCTACCCATGAATAGTCAATTATAGTATCCATGTGCAATTAGATGAATTAATCTAATTCATCTAATTCAACAAGATCCAAAAGCAAAATAGGAAAACCACTATTGTGCTCTGCCTTTGCACCGTTTTCATGCCCTTTATGCTCTGCCTTTTGTGCCCTTCATGGCCTGCCTTTGGACCCTTTGTTCCCTGCTTTTGCACCCAGCCTTTACACACAGTGAAGTGGATTTTGTGTCTCTACTACCAAAGGGTCAGGGAATGAAGGGAACAAAGGGATGTGAAGGGTGGGAAGGGATGTAAAAGGCATGAAGGTAGTCTAAACTAGCTTCTTATGTCCCCACCACCACTGAGTGCTGTAAGTTCATCATGTAGTGTTTAGGTGTCCCCACTATCCCTGAGTGGAACCAAAACCCCATCCACATTCACAGAATTACAAATGTTATTTGCAGGTCTCCACTACAGTCCCAAAAGTTTGGGGCAAAAACCGAAACCAACCACTAAGGTGACTGACGAGCGAGCCGCCAATTATCCGGTCAGGTTGTGACACATATTTGGCCCACAAAACTAACTGTTGCCAGAATGTTCTAGTTACCACCTCCATTTAGTAATAACGAATCGTCATGTTTGAAATATCTTACAGATTATCACTTGACGAAACTCTCAGATCTGTCCATCAATTCAGCGCCTCACACCTTTTTGGCCCAACCTCTTCAACGGACAAATTTAATTATACACAAAATTCAGTATATATATTTTTTAATCTAATTTTTACATTTTGAAAAGTATGAGAGTTAAAAAATCATATACGGAAGTGATAAAATAAACCTCAAATACACTGGACTTTTTCGTATATTTAAAAGTGATTTCAAAGGGATTTATGTTCTATCTTTCATGTAGTGAGCAAATACGCATTTGCTAACCAAACTGAAGCATGGATCAATTCAGGATTTATAATAATTACAAAGAAAAACGAAAGCCTACCAGAGGAACAGCTGAAATAATTAACATTGAGAAAATTCATGGGACATTAACGTAAGAATTATTTTTTTTACCAACACAACTAAGAAAACCTTGTGTTCTCAAATAATCGTGAATCTCGTTTCGATGTTTTCAATGATTTCAGTTGTGGGTCTAGGATTTCCGAGACGGGAGACACCAACCAAAAGGTGGGGGCGCCAACCTATTATTTGGCCAAACTTTCCAAGAAAACTGCATAACAATTAAGGAAATTGGACACTGGGAACGCCCCCGGCGCTGTCTTTTAGATCCGCCAATGGATTTTGAAGTCACTTTTGAATTTAACATTCTATTTTTGACGATATTGAGGTAACGTTGTGGTAACAAAATTATAAACACTAAATATTTAATTGAACATCCTCACATTTTAGAAAAATAATTTACTCTATTCATGAAAGGTGTAATTATTTTTAAGGAATCCACTGCTATGTTCCTTTGTCTTTAAAAGGCAATTAAGGAACAATAGCACTGGACTCCTATTGAAATGCCAAAATCAGTGACATGTGTCACTGAGTGACATATCTGTACCTGAATTTTTTTTTTCAAAACCTTCGCTTGCGATACATGTTACCTATATATTTCAACTATTTCTAGACCATTGAAACATAAATTAAGTCGATTTGAACAAGTTTTAGTATGATTTTTGATATATTTTTACCTGTTTTGTTGAAACATTGAAACAAACTTCACTCCTAAATCCCAATTTTTGTGCATCAAAATTCACATGAAATAACGGTCATCTAAACTATTCCTTTGGTACATTTGATGTATTACTACATACCAATAAGCACAAGAAACATCATTCAAACATATTAATTTTTCTATGTATTCCATGAGGTTGAAGTTGACACTAAATTTATGTAATCCAGTTAACCGCACTGTTCAAAATGAGCCTTGGCAGGAAGGGCCACAGTGTCTCCGTGGCTCTTGCTTGTTATTGTTCTATTTTGACCCTCACATTAATTGGCTTGAAATACCATTGAGGCCAACCCCCAATTCAACTAAAATGACACATTTCAGTACCCTTGAGTCAAGTATTGTCCACATGAATTTTAATCAAAGTCGCTCAAACCAACAATGAAATAATTAAAGTTATTGTCAAACTACTAAATAGCAAATTACCCTTATTGTCATTTATTAAAATAGACAAACAACTTCTATTCATGTATTATCATCCAAAACACCACTCTTCACTTCACTCATCATGGGTTTTCTAGGATGATAATACACTCATAGTCGTTATTTCTCTATTTCTTAATAAACTCCTGGCACGTTTCACTATTCATAAGAGGTGCTATAAATTTTAAGGAAACCCACTGCCACTGCTTATTGTTTTTCAATATATACAATTGTGTGTTTCCTATTTTTTATTAGATTCATTTAATTAAATGAATTCAACTTGCACCAGTCAAGCATGACTGAAGTCTATAGTAAGGTTTTCTGTGTCTCTCATTGACAGTTGACACTTTGGTTTAATGGTTAGCAATCCTGACTGTTGATCAGTAGATCCATGGTTCAAACCACACAAAAGTCTTTTTAATATTACACTATTTTTTGTTGTCTAATTAGATGAATTAGACAAATTTTAAATTCAAAATAGAAAAAAAGTCGAATATTTACTAGCATGTGCGGCAGGTTGGTCTTGAGTGGTGAAGGCACTTGCAATTGCTTCAAAACTTTTGACACCTTCACCTATTCATCACAGGAGCAGATTCATTTTGATAATCTGCCCGTGGAAATGCTATTGTTCTCCACGAGAAGACCATCAAAAGTGACACCTGCCACTGGAATTGGCATTTAAAGTGCACTGAGCTGGGTGCACTAAAAGTGCACTTTTGCATTCTGAAACTTAAAAATGGTCTTGTAACATATGAAATTGAAGGTAATGGTAAGTAGAAAAATAATATATTACTGAATTAAAGAAAGAAATAGCGCAGTCCTCAGAATTATGGATTTTTTACCTTTTTTTTGGAACAGCTAAATCTGAAAAGTTCTGCATAATATCCATTTTTCAATGAATTTTTTCACATATAAATATTTATCCAAATACTTAATCCTTTTGCATACATATAGACAAGTATCCAGGCAGTATGCACAGGAAATTTCAGACAGCTAATCTACTCCAAAATGCATTTTCTGTTGGTTTGAAGTTGCCTCATAATCCAAATTTTTAACCGCATTGATGTGTATGATTGGCCAACTGAATGTCAAATGAGACTGAAGAAGGCCAGCTGGTCTGCTTGCTCTGTGTCACAGTGGCTCTCCCTGCCTATTGTTTTTGCTTTGCTTCTCTGACTTTCTAGGCCTCTTGCTCCATCCAAAAAGGCGAATTGGCAATTCTGTCAATACAGTATTATGAGTAAGTACCCAATTAACACCCCCATTCAGTAGTGAGCAATTCTGAACAAAACTCAGCCAAGGAGAGCCACAATAGTAAGGCCAAGCAAAGTGAAAATTCTAGGTTTATGGTTGCTCAGGTGTCTAAAGTTTTTAAATCAGGTAAACAACATGCTGTTATTGTTTCAACAAAATTATTTATTCTCAGGCCTAAAGGCTTTTGAACAAATTATTTTTGTTCAAACAACTCCAGCTAGTTGTTTAACAATCACATAAACCTCTACACATAGCAATATAAAAAGGCGCTACCAAACAGTTCTCATAAAATCAAATGAAATTATTTCAACTTTCCAGGAACATATCATTAGATATAAGAACATTTATTGTGAGTCTAATGTATAAATTAAATCGGACACAAGCTATTGCTTTTGTTGTGGCTTTTCAGGCAGTTGTTCGGGCTTGAAGAAAACTTGGTGTGAGGATACGGTGCATTGGAAGTGCCCATTCATGGGCTCCATACCTGGCTGATGAAGACAGCTTGCTTATGTACATGAAAGATTTGAGGCGAGAGGATGGAGATCAGATCATACTGTTGGAGGTTATTTACAAAATACTTTTTCAAAAATAATAAAAAAATAATAACACAAACATTACACGAACACGAAAAATTCAACATTGAAAAAGAAAAGAATAATTGCACGCAGGCGAAAAAGCACTCAATCAAGCACATGTTCACCCTGGCTTTGAAACCGAGGGCAGATGTCACCAGAAGTACAAAACAGGGGCCCCACAGTAGCCCCACAAAAAGAGGATTTATGATCTCCAAAAATTAAAAAAAGAAAAGAATAATTTCACTTCTATTTTGCCCACAAAAGAGACTGCAAGTTATATTTTTGAACGAAGAGACTCCATTCCTAGATAAAAGAAGTACATTTTCTGTACTTGCAGATATTATGACATTATCAATTTTGTAAAAATTCTAAACTCAAATACACCAAATTCTCAACTGTAATTTCAAATCTGGATCAGAAATTTAATTTTATAAAACCCAAAACTATAAAATATACTTTTTAAAAAGGATGACACAAGCAACAACCCAGCTGATGGAAGGCGGAAGGTGTCAGTGATGACGGGGGTGACAACGGGAGAGCTGATGGAGTTTCAGCTGCGTCACGGAGTGAATCTCCCCTGTAACGTCGTACTGCGAGACGTTACCATTGGTGGAATCGTTTCTTGCATGAGCCACGTACATATTAGATTTTATTACTAGCTTGGCATGTAACTATGTAATGTAATATATAGTATGTCTGTCTGTTACTGTTAGGTAATTACCTCCTGCATGAGCCTCATATGCCAGTCGAGATTTGTCAATCATTTTGTAAAATTCAAAATCAACATTCTGTGAACGAAAGATAAATGACCGGATGAGCGGATTAAGGTGATGTGTTCAAGTCCATTCTGCCAGAGGGGCTCTCCCAGAAACAATAACAACCAGAACAACTTTTCAGTTTATTTTAAATCAAAGAAAGCATTCATACATAACCTTCAAAAACCCTCATAAATTAATCTGAATTAACCATTTGACCATTGTTTTAAATCATTCTACCATTCAATTTCAACAATTATTGAGAGACCTTTGTCTTGTAAAAGCATGATACAAAAAGGGAAATATGACAGTAAAAATACATTGATCTCTTTACCTTTCAGGGAGCTGGAAAGAATTGTAAATCAGTCTCTGACTATATTTGGGGAATGAGAATAGTGAACAGTGACGGTGAACTAGTCGAATACAACAAAGAAAAGGATCCTGAGATGATGAAAGCTGTACAGGTAGGTTCACAGAACGCATCACCAAGGAGTTTTTCCCATACTAAAAAATATGTGTTCTCGTGAAGGAGCACTAGCCTGTATTTTTGCTCAAGCGCCAAGGAAGTGAAATGCCAGAAAGTGATGACTCTGTGCGGAATGAATAACAACGAACCTATTCAAGCAGCGAGTCAACCATAACAGATTGTACTTTAGAAAATCCGTGTTGGATATGGGGGTCGCCATTTGGACAGGCGGTCAGTGTCTCCAGAAATGTTGGTTTGGCTGCAGTTGATTAATCCAGTCGCAGTTGATTGAACTGGGGGCTCGGGGACATGCATTACTTGTATATTTATAAGATCCACAAACATTGCGTGTCCCCGAGCCCCAAGTTCAATCAACCGTGACTGGATTAATCAAGTGCAGCCAAACAAACATTTCTGGCGACATTGAACATCTGTCAAAATGGCGACCCCCACATACAACAGTGATTTGATGTGGTGCAAAAAGAATGCGTATGTCAGGAATCTACGCAGATTGCCAAGTCAATCAATTGCAAATACTATTGATAGCACGATAGCGTAGATGAGAAAATTAGCATCATTGTATTTGCCGTTTTAGCAATTGTTAGCCATTATCCAAAAAAACCTAGATTAGTAGACTATAGTGTATGCTACTCAGGATGTTGAATACCCCCGTGCCTGCCGTTGAACAGTTTAACCTTGTTGTGTTAATAATAAACGTCTACTTGACTTCACATTTTTTACAGGGAAACTTCGGTTTGTTTGGAGTCATCTACGACATAACGTTTGAAATATTTCCAGAAATTATAGTAGTGACAAGAAATATGCTTAACATGACAGCAGAGGAAGTGTTCTATGACAAAACCTACCTCAAGGATCTGCTGAACAACAACGAATTTGTTCACATTACCTGGCTTCCTTTCACTGGGTAAAAACCAGCGGCAATCATGACTTTCCATATCCGTTTCCATGTTTCGCTTTTTTTACACTTTAAATTCTATTGACAATGATTGCATAAGACAATTGAGTAATTTGCCGAGAAGTTAACAATGAACCATATTCAGTCAGTGCCGAAAACGGAAGCAAACTTAACTCAATCAAGTTGATCTTTCTTTTGGTATTAAAGTCTATCTGTGACTGAGAACCTGAAGAGAATTGTACTTGGTACTGAGGATGTCAAGAAATGGGAGCCAAAGAAGGATTACTGTTGGCTTGTGGTCTTCAACAGTTGTGATAAAAAATCTAGTATGTTTTCAGTATTCTTCTTTATTTACAAACATTTTTGGCTTAAATGAAAGGTAAATTGTACAAAAATATGATGTTTTTCTAATTTACTTGGAAAATACCAAAAGTTAGTTTTATAAATTTATATTTTTTACCAATGAAAAAGTAATGATTCAGTCGGTGTCGCATCTTGATTAATTTAAAAAAAAAATTATAGTGAGGAGAACATACATGACGGAATACTTCAGGGATAGATATGATAATATTTACACATTTTTATTTCCATTAAAGCAAGGTTAACTCCCTCCTCATACTACAAGTGGGTCAAATGGAAAGATGCAGTTGACTCATGGATTTTAAGTTTTGCCCAGAAGTTTCTCTTGCTGGGAAGCAGTGTTCGGACGACGTGTGCTTTTCTTGGAGTTCAACTTCCCTGGCTGCAATGGGAATATCAGCCGCATCCGATTAATCAGCCGCTCGCAAATGCTATTCACTTCATGTGATTCTACATGCTGTAGGAATATCTATCAATTCTAACTGGTTTAATAGTAAATAGTTATCTACCACGTACATAGTACTAGAAAATTAATGTTTTTAGAGTTGTCTGGCCATTTGTCTACAAGGGGAGGGTGGATACATCCTTACTGGGTCCTGTCCAACCAGGTCCTGTCTGGAGGAGGGGTGGGTGCATCCAACCAGGTCCTTTCCAACCAATTCTTGCCCGAGAGGGTGAAGAGTATCCCAACCAAGTGACCCTTTTCCCTCTCCTCCTCTCCCCTTCCCTTCACCCCTGCCCTCCAGGACAAACCTAACCGGGGGGTGTCACTTGGTTAAGTACTCCAAGCCCAGCTGGGACAGGTAAGGATGGAGCCATGGTAGCTATTGCCTCATCATGTTAATGCGTGACTGTGTTGTTATAATGGTTTTCTATGAGAAATTATCTTAAGTTCAGTCGGAATTTTGTGTCAACAGGACGATAATTTTTTTTTCTCATGGACAATTGCTATGAAATATGAATATTTAACACCTCTAGTTTTGCATCATAATATCCACGAAAGTAATTGGCCTCCTCTATGTAGGCATACACCTAGCAGCACAAAACTGAAACCTAAACATCTTTCTTCAGGGATGGTGTAAGCAACACCATGAAGGTAGAAGCCCTGGAATGGTTAGTGGCATTGGATGATGGTGGTGACGTCATCAGAGACGCCATTGACCCACTCTTTTCCCTTCTGAAGTCGAGAGCTGCTCAGGGTGAATACCCATTAAAGTTCTGGGTAGAGATGAGAATAATGGCCACAAGTGATGCATACTTATCCCCAGGTGGAGCAGGTATATTTGTTAGTTCACAGACTGAAAATAGGTTTTTATGTGTACCTCGGTACACCCTACTTCATTGCTCAATAATGTCATGTTGGAAACACGGGCATATGCACAGACAGACACTTACGTTTTTTAGATTTTCCTGGATGTTTTTGCAAAGAATTTTTTTGCAGGTTTGAGTCCCTTCTTTTCAAGTAACAATGGCCCCTCATGCACCCCCATGGAAGAATATCGAATACTGACCGGTTTCTTATTATTTTAAAAACTTTTGACTCCTTCCTTTATTCATTATGGCAGTACCTTCTCCCTGATAATCTGAGACTTGGCATTGGGCAGAGGTTTAAATGTAGCTTTTGTCAGTCATCTAACTGAGCTAAAACAAAGCTCAGAGACAACCATTAATTATGAAACTATTTACAAACCAGTCAGAATGGGATATTTTTCCGTCAGGCTGTCAAAGAGTCAATGGATTTAATAGCCTTGATTGTTTAACATCAAATGGACGTGATTACTTGGAAAATGTAAACAGTCAAACATCACTGAACACTGTCTGTATTGTCAGTCCTTTTAATCCATTGAACTGTGATCAATTGAGTTTTTCCTAAATGACTTTCACTGAACTCAGTGAATCATAACAAAATACAAAAATAGTATGGGTACCAGAGACATTCCACATCTGTGAACAGACTTATTCCTAGATGTAGTGGTAAAAAGGGTATTTCCATTACTGTCTCTGGGATGGTATCTGTTCACAGTGGTGAGTCACAATGGATATCAAACCAGAGGTAGTAATGGAAATTCACATTCTATTACTACCAATGGGGATGTAGCTGTTGTAAGCTGGGTAATACCTCTGGTAACAATACTTCTTTTGGATTTTGTCAAGATTCATTGAATTCGCTGAATTCAGTGAAAGTCATTTTTGAAAAAAAAACTGAAAACGATGCTCAAATTAAGAAATGAATATTCTGCAGACAATTGAAACATATAATGAGAAAATATTTTCGTCGCCAGATCTGTTTTGGCACATTCTATTAAAAAAAAATTAAAATAGCATAAAAGAAATTCATGATAATGAAATTATCATAAATCGAAATCGAAAGAATAGAAGTGCTGAATTGTTAGAATTGAAAATTTATGTGAGAAGGCCATAATAAATATTTTCAGGAGCAGGTCAGGATTTTTTGTCGTTAAGCACCCCCTTGGGGCACTGCCTTGAGTCTGCTAATCATGAATATTTTATTTAGTTAACAAAATACAACCAACTTTCCATCTAAAATAATTTTGAATAATATGCATCCAGACAAAGCACCACAGAAGCCGTTTTCGCGCAAAACACTAATTTAAGGTACTTTGATATAACATACACTTTGTAAATTTTTCAGCAGTCGTTTGAAGCACATCATATTATAGGATATCTCTGAAAATTTCAGCAACATTCACCACCACATAATTGAGTAATCACACTACAAAAGATGACCAAATTTCCCATTGAAATCAATGGTAATCTGCAGTTTTCTCAAATTTGGCATAGTGAAACTTCTTAATATTTCACACAATGTGGCAGATGTTAAAAACTTGTGGCTTCAGATACAAATTGTTGTGTTATTCAATATCATTCTATTTTTAAATTAAGATTTTGATGAAATTTTAAGTTTTATTTTGTCTCCCAAAAAGGTCCATGGTCCACTGACCATCAGAATGCATTGTGATTGACCACTGTTAAATGTGCAGCAAATTTGGTCAATGAAGCTTGACTGTTTACATTTTTCCCTGAACACATGACTGTGATGTCAACGTTGTAAAGAACTACCTTAATTCAGTTTGGTATTTACACTGTCTTTCAGATAGCGATGAATCGGGTAGAAGCGGGTTGATTGTATCCCTGTAACTGTTAAACTTTCCTGGTACTCCCGGATGGCAGGAACTGTATAATGATGTTAGTTCCTACTGGATGAAGCTGCCTCGCGCTCGCTTACACTGGGTTAAATTATGGCCATCTTTGCCAAACATTAAGGACTTCATTAGACACGTAAGCAGTTTGCTAGTCTATTCAATGACTTTGAATTTGTCTTGTCATATATTCGATCTCGAGTGTTTCACCATAAAATCAAATTTTACAATTTAAAACAGAACTTACATCAAACATATTTTAATGATTTCTCAAAATATGAAAAGGTGCATAAAACAAACTTCAGTTTAAGGTGTTCCAAGTAGCATATGCCTCTCTGGCCTATTATATAAGCATTCAACTTTAGATCCAGTGATGGTCAGTGTTGTGAGTTCAATTGCCAGTATAGGCAACATTTTGCTGAAATTTTTTAAACCTCTTGATGTAAATTCAGGCTTAAAATGTAAAGGTGATCTTATCGTTAAAAACTCGAATATGTTAAGTATGTTTTGTCGACAAAACGTGAAATATAACTTACCATTATTACAACTTTGCAGTGCAGATTTATTCTTGTTTGCAGTGAGTTCATACGACGCAGAAGCATTTCATTGTGCTAGAGAATTGTGTATGACTGGCAGTAAAAGAACCTGAGAAGTTTTTCTTTTAATCTTGTTTTTTCTCTTTTTAGAGCTATAAAGAAAATATCCCAAAGTTTCTGCATCAGTTAGAGAAATCTGGAGCCGATCCAGATGGGATCTTCTTCAGTAGCGCTATGGAGGAAGTGTTGCTTCCAGATGGACATACAGGGTGGAAAAGACTCGTTAAAAGAAAAAAGGGGGGAAAGAATAAATAGTTTGAGATCAATAGTCTGGAAATAATTGCTGGCTCGTTAGAGTCAGCTTATTAGTTACTTAGGGGGGTTGTTTACATCTGGGGAAATGGTGTAGGGAAGCCTTTGGCACTTTTATGATAATGAGACCTAGATTTTCTGTATTGTAATTAGTTAAAATTTAGCATTTGGAATGGTGTGATGGGGAGCGACCAATCACATAATGACTTTCAGCAGGGGTTCTTAACAGTTATTAACAGTTCTTAACAGGGATTCTTAACAGTTCTTAACAGGGGTTATTAACCAGAATAAGAAATTCATATCAATTTCCAAAATTTCAATCAATTTCTTATATCTGCTTTATTTATGTGTTTTTTTACTTGAACTAAATATTAAAATGTGCAAAATTTACACTACAGTTCTGATTTCCTGTTCAAATGTTCAGTGCTATATCACTGAACTTAATATGGCCTAAAAACTGAAATGTTACAGTTCAGCAGGTGTCATATCTGCATTGGTTTTGAGACTAAATAAAATC
>JBCAUG010730000.1:0-12053 GCA_038406175.1 Haplosyllis leylae | reverse complement strand
TGCGCCGCCAGCTTCACTCTGGTTTGTTTGTTTCTCTCCCACTGAACGTCAAGGAACCAGTCAAGGTACTTCTGGTGATCTGGAATAAACCGCCGAGAAAGACCGCTGCAATGTATGAATTTGTTTGTTTGTTTTTCTCCGGAACACGAGATAAATTCAGTTTTCCAGACAGATTTTCATTGACGACCAGTGACCCTAAGGACTTGTATGACTTTGTACCATTTATTAAAATGTTTGAAGAATTTCCACAAGCGTCATTGCTTTTGCCTCAGAGCAGTAAAATTGTCCAAGGAATAATGTTTATTAAGTTCAAAGCTGTCTCGAACTTTTAGCATCCTTTCCGCCATTGCCAGATTAAATATCAGGCAGTTAAAGTTTCACGAGGTGGCTCGTTCGCTCCCTTCACTTCCCAAATCACAGCCCTTGCTCCCACTTTTACACACGCTAAACCCTAGTATAGAATTCACTCTCTTTGCTTCCTTTGCTCCCTTGTCCCCCTTTGATGTTTTTCACAGTGCATCACTATTTATAGTATTTCTGGGAGCAAAGGGGTGAAGGAAACAAAAGGGACTAAGGGAGTGAAGGGGTCAAAGGTAAATGTAGACTAGGTTTTTGGGTCCCTACCACCTGTGACCATTTCTCGCCAAACAATCCTTACCTTTCGTGATGTTGTACCTTGACGTATCGCAGGTCGGAAATCCGTTACAGAAACAGTAACGGTCTTCAAACGTTAAACTCCAAACCTTATAATAACTTAGGAACCTGGAAGCAACAAGAATAACAAAACCTTATAATAACCTAGGAACCTGGAAGCAACATGAATAACAAAACCTTATAATAACTTAGGAACCTGGAAGCAACATGAATAATAAAACCTTATAATAACCTAGGAACCTGGAAGCAACATGAATAACATGAAAACACCTCCCGAAAGTGAAGATAAAGGGTTGTTGCTGGAAAGGCAGTTAAAGTTTCACGAGGTGGCTCGTTGGCTCCCCTTCACTTCCCAAATCACAGCAATAGCTCCCACTTTTACACACGCTAAACCCTAGTATAGAATTCACTCCCTTTGGTTCCTTAACCACTCAGCCACAGAGAACCTTGTTGAATAGAAAATCCTTAAACTGAAGTTGGATCATTTCCAGAATCAATAGAGCATGACTTTATAAGAGTCTGAAAATCTGAGAATAACACAGATCTCTGTGGCTGAGTGGTTAAGGCAGTTAGGAATCCAAGAAATGGCTGCTGTCGGGAGTTCAAATCCCACTGGAGGCAATTTTATTTTTGTTGAAACTTTTTAAAACCCACGATGTCAATTTTGTACAGAAATGTCACTTTTGTGTTGAAAACGAAAAACCCGATTTTGTGTTGAAAACGAAAAACCCGATTGTCACACACTGAATCTTCCTAACGTACTTTGGATCTTCTTGTAGTTGAATCGAAATAAATATTTTTTTGCGTTGAATAAGGTCACACTGCCATTCGTCTTGTTCTGATTCAATTTCTTTTATGCAACTGTCAGACATTAATGAATCACACCCAAATACCAGTTTGCAACTGCTTTGAAAGACCGGATGCAAACGAAAGTCAGTAAAATAATACTGCTATTTGAACAGCTACACGACATAATGATGTACACTTTATTTGAGTTTATTATAACTGTCACAAAAAATCGGGTTATTAATCAAAGTTTTAAATCAGTGAATTTTGATCAGCTTTATCTGAAAGCAGCTGCAATCACATGAAAATATTTACCGATGGAAAGTTGTGCCATTCGGGAAGGTTTGAAGGCAGTCAGACGAAGTGCAGGACGGTCTCAAACGGCAAAGTGTCACGTATCGATCTCAGGCAATATGTTTGAATGTTTCTTCGTGGATTAGGCAGATAACTTCCGTAGTTCACCACCTGAAAGGCCAACAGTCGTGTTTTTTCGATTTTAGTTTTGAAATTAGGTGAAGTCATCTAATTAGTTGAATTAGACAAATGCTTCATAAATAGTGGAAGATACTATTTCTGGGTAGTAATTTATTCACACATAGTGTATTCAACTGTCTGTGAATAGAGTAAATTAATTTTTCACTATCCATGTAAAGTGCTCATTCATTTAATACTATCCATGCATACTACTTGCATCCTCGCATAAAGTTTCTTTGTCAAGTTATCTGTTTGCATAATTCTAAAAAAAAGCTTAAAAGTATAATATTATTCAATCGTGTAAATAGTGATTTGTTTAAACAACTTGTGTATTTCTAAATGAATTGCTCACATAGTGGCACTTGGTTCTGAGAAGTTCAATCCATGAAGTAGATCTATATTCTTTCTTCGCAATGTATTATATACAGTTATGAAGATATGCCCATACTCAGGAGTCGGGAGCTGGGCGAGCACAGAGAATGGTGGGTGAGTGCATATGAGCGCAGATGAGTGCAAACAACATGATTCCACTCACAAAAAGTGATTGCAAGAAGCTCTAAACATTTGTGCACTCCCAAAAATGCACCAAATTAAAGCACATTGTAGTTTCATTGAAGTTTTTTTGTGATCATCTTTTTTATTTCTTCTGGAAGATTAATCTCAAATATGAGATGCATTTGGCTAAATTGCAAAATGCTAATTAATTCTAATATATTTATATATTTGGCCATAATTTTTCCAGCTTCACTGAAACATTAGAACTATTTGAAATAATGGAATTCCTATCACAAAAGCAAATTTGGAAGATTTACCCCTGTCTTTTGACAAGTTAATCTCAATAATGGCGCAGCAGAAAAACTCAGAATATGTCTCATAGTTTTTGCTTTTATTCATATATTTGGCCCTGATTTTTCTACTCTAATTACGAGACATCGCTTTTAATTTCCTTTGAGTCTTAGGAATTAGTTTCGTAAATAATGAACATCCCGAATAAGCATGATCTGAAGTTAACAAAAGGACCTAGAATAGACAGCAGCTGAGTGAAAAAGTGATGTTTAAAAAATGTTAAGTTTTCGAAAAATTTACTTTGTAACATTACGACCGGAAGACTAAATTTGAATCACATACGTTGCGTCAGTCGCAGTATATATATCTCACCACCTACCTTCGAAACTCTCACATAAACTACGAATTTGCGAGAGAAGATGTGGGAGAAAAATGATATTATTACAACATGTAGATGCCAGATCGAGTCCTATGTTGCTTTTTCTAAACAGGCCAGCTTCGAAGAAACATTCCCATTTTCTATCCCCATGACACAATAGCATTAAAATACAATAGTTATATTAATTTTTTTTGCAGTTACTGTGGTAATTTTATATTCTGCGGTCTAAAGAATCTATTCAGGGCCACACGCGAGCAAAAGATTACAGAAAAAAATATATGATGTTTTTGTTTCAGTGAGTTTTTAAGATCTAGGTCTTACCATTTTGCCAATGGGGAATTTACATGACTCTGGAAGCAAATTAGCTGCATGCAGATTAAAGTTTACTGAAAACTTCATAAAAGTTCTATGAACTTTGATTCTACATTTAATCTGCATTCAACCGAAATGACTGTATTAAATCACATGTAGAATATGCATAATTTTATGTATGAAACCTGTACACGACTTCATGCACTCACCTTCAGATAAGTGCAGTGAACGCATTCGAATTTTCCCGTGATACACAAAGTTGGCAATGTTGACATTTTTGTGTTTGCCTAAATTTGAAAATATGATAGATAGATAAATTCATCATATCAGTTAAAATTCAAAACAACATTATAAATGTAAATTTACTTTAAAACTCATCAGGTTCTTAACTGTTTCCAATTTATTTACATTAAAAGTTGTACAAAAAATGCCAATGTTGTCAACTTTGTGTATTACGGGAAATCTCGAATTGAATGACAGTAGTTTTCAATGAACTTTCATGCGTGCGATTAACTGCGTTCGCCCGGGTTTCCAACCCTTGAAGATAGATCAGGGGTCGGGAGCCGGTGTGAGCACCAAGAGCGGAGGGTGAGTGCATGAGCACAAACAACATGATTGCGATCACAAAGTGATTGCAAGAAGCTTTAAACCTTTCTGCACTCCCAAAAATGCACTAAATTGAAGCACATTGAAGTTTCAATAAAGTTTTTTGCAATTTTTTGCAATCATCTTTTTTTGATTTCTTTTGAAACATTAATCTCAAATATGAGATGCATTAGGCTAAATTGCAAAATGCTAAAAAATTCTAATATATTTGTAGATTTGGCCATAATTTTTTCAGATTCATGGAAGCAATAGAAATATTTGAAATAAGGAAATTTCTACCAAAAAAGCACATTTGGAAGATTTATTCTCATCTGTTGACAAGTTAATCTCAATATTGGCTCAGCAGAAAAACTTAAATATGTCTCATAGTTTTGACTGTTATTCATATATTTAGCCATAATTTTTGGGTTGATATTCATTGAGCGGTTTTTCCAATGCGGATGGATTTAAATCCATCTCTAAGATGCTCCATAGAAGTCAATGTACGTTTTGTGCCTTGCAATCATTAAAGTTTCATGCGCTCCCACCAACTCCCGACCCCTGTAGATGTCGTGTTTTTGTTCTTGCTTTTTCTAAACCGAGACATGAAAATCTCGGTCTGTATGGTCGGATTAAACATATATGTTGCATGAGATTAACCTTCACAGGGGAGAGTCCTGCAATTTTTGGAGAATGACCTCCAATGGAGAGTTCTGCATTTTCTGAATTTTGACTGTTTTCAGTAAATTGTTCACTAAACGTAATACAGTTGTAAGAATCAGAAACTTCACAGTTTTACTTTTTATCTAATACAATTATTTTACAAGGACACATTCTTCTTCATAATAAATATCCATCATACCATCCTTCCAACCCCTACAAATCGGAGCACTCCTTAACAACCACCGCCCCGAGGATAGTTTTTTACAGTTTTTGTCACTATTCCATGAGTAAGACCAATAGACAATCAACGATTCATTTGTTAACATTCAACTTGCCTCTGCTGTCTGGCCACCTTTGTGTGCATATTCTGGTTCTTTTGTGCTCCACAAATGTAACTATTGTAGAAAATGAGCCTAAATGGGCTAATTGTTTTGTGACATGCCTCGTAATTTATACTATCAAAACAAAGAAGCCTGGGAGATTGCTGAACCTAAAGAAAAATTAATGGCAAGCAAAGTACAAAGGTCTATCACAGTAAGCTATATACCCCATAGAGACTTCACATCTTTAAAGTTATATCTGCCACGGTTGCCAGTTAAAACTGTAAATCTTAACACATAAATAATGGGTTGATCTCCGTTTTGATTGAAATGTAAAAACATTCAACCTAGGTCGGATCTCTTCACTGATGTAAATAAATTTGTACCATCATTTATGTAAGATAATGTATTGGAATATAATTGTATCAAAGTTATGTTAAAATAATTTTGTTGAAGGCATTTACGATTGTATAATTTCGTCAGATTTTCTAATACACTCGAAAAAGTCCGAAATTCCAGGAGGGTATATTCTGATTTGATTCTGATATTTATTGTCAAAGACGAGGTCGTCTTGATGTGTCAGTCACTGCAAAGAGAAATATCCATTTAAGCGGTACATTGTCCCATGAAATATTAAAGTGCGATGTTAAAAGTGGTTTTGATTTGTCAAGGAGAAGGTATTTATCCTTGAATAAATATATTTCCTGAAATAATAGAGTCACTTTTGCTGATATCTCTTCAAATACCTGTTTTTCATACCGACTTAATTAACAAGCAACGAAAACACTAGATTTATTGTAGAATAATGCCCTACAATTTAGAACAAAAGAACACGATCAGATCTGGTTTTATGTACTGGTGTTTTGAGTTCTTGACGTTGTGTCTATAATAGTACGTCTCTGGGAAAAATTACAAATTACAAATATGCTAGCCTTAAAGATCAAGACAGAAGTTGGACTAAATTCTAATCTCATCTGATTACTTTTGTACTCAAGACTTTAAACTTGATGTACATTTGGAGATATATTATGAACGATGCAAATCTTACATGAATAATTCCGCCTCTAAAATGTAGATTCAGACACAAAACTTGCTTTCGAGTCTTTCTCCAATTTAGGTTGTATCACATTAACCAACTGAAAGGGTTATTCAGAATAACAAGATATAGGTGGAATGCTAACATTGCCTCTAAATCACAATACTGGTTCTTTGCTACTGAATGTCAGTGAAATAGTGACATTTCATTAGTCATTCTCACTTTTGTTGTATCAAAAGGGAATTGTTTTTTTAAACTGCCCTCAACCTAATGTCCAAACACCAGGTCAAAAAGGTTTCCAATTACTTTCTACATGTAAAAATGAGAGTACGGATTGTGAGAATCGATTTGAAGAATAAAATTTTATTAAGCTTGTCATCAACTCTTTATACCGACTTAGGCTTTTAAATATTTGTAAAAAAAAAAGTTTGAATTTTTCCTATCGCATTACAGCTTTGTGAATAAAACATTCAAAACCGTGCAACGCTTTTTAAATAGGCCCACGAAACAAAATGATTATGCGATGTGATTCCACAGCCAGCTCTGTCACGCTAATGCTTATTTAGCAGTGCATGGGTCATCTGGAAAATTACTCATCTTTACTGAAATTGATAGGATTGTCTGATGGAGAATGCTTTAAGAGACTTATTTGCTCTCAGTCTATTGAAATGCTGAACGTGAGACAAAAGTGATGGATGTTAGTGTCCAATTTCACTTATTTGTTGGCAATCGCTTAATAATGAGCCTCCACAAACAAATGTATCTCCTGCCCTTTAAATATTTCACACAAATTAGTCTAGATAAACTGTAACCTGGACATAGTCAGAAATAAAATCCGTATAATTTGTCGTCAATTGTGACGCGAGGGACCTTTCTTTATTTGTTACAAAGAGAATCTAAGGTTTCTTGTGTCCAGTTTACAAAGTGAAAATTCAAATTAAACACTGTATTTGATGGCGGACTGCGGGTTGTGACACAAACAGAAAAGTCCTTTGGGTATTAAATTAGATAAATTAGTCCACCGTCACCTACCCTGTCGTGAGTTACTTGCAGATTGGAGTGATCTTTACATCTGCGCCATTCATTTTAAGTCCTCTCATCTAACTAAAGTTATCAAACTTTCTTGCCATAGCTTAACCTCTGTGTCATAAGCGGAGTCTTAAATCCACCATGGAATTTGTTGTAATGATACTGTCTGTGGATTTTAGATTTTTTTTTGAAGGTCTACAAACTGAAAATGCTTCCATAGATACATGTATTTTGTACTTTAAACTTTGTCGTTGTTTTTTCAAAATTGGAGAAAGTCGTGTATTGCTTATTTTAGTGTTAATTTTTCTCTTTACTCCATGCCCATTTGCTGCTAAAAATAATTAATGTTTACATTCACCTGGTTTTGCACGTGCCAAGATGTTGAAATCACGACGTACGGCGTTATTTGACACTATAGAAGTTTAGTCTTCAAAAATGATGACCATAAATTGGTTGTAAAGTCTGCACGTGAGTGACCCATCTCATGTACACTGCAGCAGGGTGAAAATATGGTATAATTCCAGTAACATCAAATATTACAGCTGAATGCATTTACAGGTTTTGTTGGTTCTCAATGTTTGAATAAAACAAGGTGTCCAATGCTTCTGCAACATTCTTATTGGACAACAAAACATGTTTCCAACACTTCAACTTCCAAGCAGGGGTCACATCTTTTTCGTGTCAAATAAGAATGTCCAAAAAAGAACGTTGCTGTAGGATAAAACATTCATTTAGTGGCTGTCGCGTAGCCTTCCCAACCACTGAATAAATGTATAGTGTATCGTGATTATTTATGCAATGAAAATGAGAAGACACATTCGTTGAAAATGTTATATAACTACACCAGTAGGAAAGTAGGTCCAGATTGCTTGAATCATTGGGTAGACTCACAACTCGTGGGACGATGGCGTATCAAAGAGAAAACCAGTATGTCCATAAAAGTGTGATTTGCCTCATGCAAAAAATGCGGCTTCCTGTTGGCTAACAACCGACATTCATCTATACATAACAAACAAGCAACAGCTTACAAGTGGCAGAACTTTTAAATTAAACATAGGCCTTGATAGTATCAATATAAATTTTTGTCGCTGAGATATTGTTGGCAAAGACAGATGTAGCTCTAGGTGCATCCAGTGCCGTGTTGTGACTTATATAGTGTCACGTTGTCAAATGTGATTTCCATAGCTGTTTAGCGAGTAGGACTAAGGTTACATTAGCTTTCCATATTTTCTACCTTTTTGACATTACTTTTATTGCTACCCATTAGCAATCCGGCTGCCCTATGGCCCACAATATACTGAGAGTTGTACTTTTCATTTTTTCCTGTCGGGTTCGATAAGTGGTCATCAATTATTCCTAAACACAATTACATGAATTTGCTTTCAGTAGAAACCTTCATCAATTAACTTTGTATGCTAACCTACTGCAGGATCGTAGACTCGGAACCTTTCTAACTTGACTCAAGTAGTTATGATGCAACATGTGGATATTGGGGTTGTGTGTAATTACACTTCACGATCCCGCATAGATTTACCTTCAATGCAAAATTATATTCTGCAAATTGATCCTCTTTTACTAGATATAAAAACTTTAAATTGCTTCATCTATCTTTTTTAAAAAAATAAAGGTTTTGGATGAAAAGCGAAACTCGAAATGTCAGGTGCTTAGATGTATGTCTTCGTGATGCAGCATATTATCGCTGATTGTTCTTACCTTTATAAAACAACACTTAATAGATCTACCAGTGACAAAACGAAAACTTCCAGGTAACATGCGTGAAATTCTAGTTTGAGATTTGAAATGAAAGATGCTCTACAATCCCACGGATGTAAAACGTATCTGAATTTCTCAACATCTTCTTTAATATATGGTTTCAAGTCAAAGCATATTTTCAGGACTTGAAGCTCTGGTGTGTCCACACCTCCATAGCCACCACCATCCGTGGTCAAAATATTATTTTATTATTGGAATTAATCATGCTTGGAGATTTTCCGATTTACCCCAAAACTTGTTTTTGCTGCAACTGTCATTAAAGGCAACTGAAATTAAAGGCAATCTCGTCTAAATGTACTGTCTCGCCTCAGGTTGAAATGCAGGTCAAAATGATCCACCAATGGTCAAAAATTTGATAATAAGAATCTAGATGAAACATTTTGAAATTATGGACCATGGATTATTGACAAAATTACAAAATTATCAGAAGGGATTAAAAAGTTTCAATAGTTTTGTCCAGACACATTATTTAAAGTTTGCTCTCAGGAAATTAATCAGAGTCTGGCCTGTGGCAAGGTTTCCTCCTGTGAAATATCTGAGGTTTGCAGTAAAAATTATAAAGGTTTTTAATTAATCAATAAGTGCCAGTTAATTAGACTATTACAGAACTTTTATAAATTCCTGAAAATTACCCACTGATTCCTTGATAAAGGCTGTTGCCAGTAACAGGTTAACTCTTTCAAGGATATGATGAGAAAAACCCATTGGACAGGGGCTTGTTGATTTGGAGATGATTTCAAATCATCCACTTGAATTTCATTTGCATAATCAGGAGACACTAGGACTTATTTATTTTTATTTCTCTTTTTTGTAAACTTTGGCATCCAATATTTGAGTGGGAATAAAATTTAAGGAAATTAAAGGCAATCTCAAGTAAATGTACTGAAAACACATGCTTGAAAACATTTTCTGTCTTGCCTCAGGTTGAAATGCAGGTCGAAATGATCCACCAATGGTCAAAAATTTGATAATAAGAATCTGGATGAAACATTTTGAAATTATGGACCATGGATTATTGACAAAATGACAAAATTATCAGAGGGGATTAAAAAGTTTCAATAGTTTTGTCCAGACACATTATTTAAAGTTTGCTCTCAGGAAAATTAATCAGCGTCTGGTCTGTGGTAAGGTTTCCTCCTGTGAAATATCTGAGGTTCGCAGTAAAAATTATAAAGGTTTTTTATTTGATCGATAAGTGCCGGTCAATTAGACTATTACAGAACTTTTATAAATTCCTGAAAATTACCCACTAATTCCTCGATAAAGGCTGTTGCCGGTGACAGGTTAACTCTTTCGAGGATATGACGATAAAAACGGAGAATTAAGTTTTTAATAATTAGTTTTTGTGCAGACATCCTAACACTGCCAGATCCAACTGGATACCAACTGGAGACTGATGATTATAGGCTGAAAGGTTAATCATCCTAATGACGGGTGAGAAGGGTGCAAAGGCTCGTGCAAAGATACAAAGGGTGAGAAGACTGGTGCAAAGGCACAAAGGGTAATAAGGGTTAGAAGGTTGCAAAGGCTGATTCAAAGCACAAATGATGAAGGGTGCGATGACTGATGTGAAGGGTGAAAGAGCAAAACTCTTGAACCTGTTTTGGCCTCCTGTTCTAGGCCTTTGAACTGGTTTATGACCCTCAAACCTGCTTGAGGCCCCAAATCTGTTCAAGATCTTTACACCAGTCTTTGTACCCTTCACATCAGCCTGCGCATCCTTTGAACTTGCCTTTGCATTGGTACCTTTTGCATCTGCCTGCCATAGCATGCTTTACGCCAACCTTTGCACCCTTTGCATCTTTGCACCAGCCTTCACATCGTTCTTACCATTTGCACCCTTCTCATCCATTGTGCATTTGCACCACACCCTTTGCACCTGTACATCTGTCTTCACAGCCTTTGCACCCTTTGAACCTGCATTTGTACTTTTTGTTCCTGCATTTGCAGCCTTTGCACATACTTTTACATCTGTTCAATTAAAGCATGTATATAGGGTTGAGGTGACCTCATCACCTGTGAGTAGAGCCACCACTCCATCTACATTCACGGAATGTCAAATGGCATTTGTAGTTCCACACCACCTTTAGCTGTAAAGGTTGCAAAAGCTAATGTGAAAGCTGGTGTCAAAGGTGTGAAGGGTATGAAGGCTGGTGCAAAGGCAGTCCAAACAAAGTTTTTGGGTCCCACCTCCTGCGTGTGCAAAAAAGTTCAAACAAATTTCATTATAGCATGTAGGGTTCAGGTGTTACCACCACCCAACACCCCATCCTCAACCACATTCACAGACCTGTTCTCACCACCTTCCCGAAATATTAGGGCAAAAGGCCAAAACCAACACTAAGGTGACTCAAATCGAGCCACCAATCAATTAATTGAAAGGAGGATTCCAGAAAGAATCTTTCTTGGCAAGGGTATGTTTTTATGTTTATCCGGAAATTTGCTTGGGATGGTTTGAATAGGTGGTCATTACAATGGCCCTTAAAGTTTTCTGCAGAGAGTTAACTGCGTAGACATTTACTAAACTGCGTTTTAATGGTGACATAAAACACATGCAGCTGTAAGATGTTAATGCTAAGATGCCTGGAGCGAAGGGAGTGAGATGTGACATCGTTAATATTTTATGAACTAAGTGACCAGTTGTCTTCAATTTTGTATTATATCCATGGTAAGCTATGACAAAATGAATAAATAAATATTTATTAGGCGAAGATGCTCTCTCCAAATGTTTGGAAAATTACAGAAATATTAAAGTTTACGATCAATTTGAATGAGTAGCACTCTGTGCAGTCATGTGAAATTTTGTTACACAATTCTGATCTCCGACGTGGCCTAAAATTTGATTACAATTCACTTGACCGAGGTGCAAGACTACTCATAGACTTCAATGCTTTTCGAAATTGTTTGCAATTAATTCGAGTGTTCCCTAACGTAGATCATTCTGCCAACGTTGCCAGAATTGCATTGGTTGCATGTACCATTTAATCAGTTGTTAAATTGATTTTTTGTTAAAAATTTGCCGAAGATTTGGCAAAGATTTCATAAGGTTTTGGTAAAATAATATTTATCAAATATTTTGCAAAGTTTTATTCAACCATAAAGTTTCATGACACCATAGCTTTAGATATTTCTGCCTAAAACTGGTGTCTCACTTAATTTTTTAGCAGAACTGTTTTAACAGCTTTGCTCTTTAAATGGGAAATATTTTTGGCTGAAATCTCACAATTTCTCACAAGTTTTGGAAAATTTTAAGAGA
>JBCAUG010729989.1:0-12054 GCA_038406175.1 Haplosyllis leylae | reverse complement strand
ATTAACTTCATCAGGATCTTTGACAATCCCAGTTGCAATCTTCGGTTACAACTAAAATGAAGAAGGAAAAACAAAACAAAATTACAGGTTGTGTTATCGAAGATTGGGGCAAGATTGATGAAGATTGGAAATCAGCATGGATTTCTTTTTAGTACTAAAGATTTATGAAGATCGCGCAAACTCGTCCTCGTAATCGTTACTCGTACTCGTCATGTAGCCCTCCACTCTGCCACTGGACTGGAGGAGAGGCTTTAGCACTTTTTAGGATAATTATACCTACTTTGCAATACAGTGAATTTAGAATCGGGCGAAGGCAGTCAATCAGAGTCTAACTAATGTTTCCAACTTTGGCCATGAAGAACTTAAGAGACAACACGACTGAGAAACTCAGACATGTTCAACACCGTGAACAATATGTCAGTCTGGCACAAAATAAGGTCTGCCATGTCATATTTACAACAGATAGCAGCATCAGTTTACTTTTGGTGATTTCCCCCCAAGTCCATATTGCCATCACAATCTTCTCATAACTTGAGAGGTTTGGGTCACACATTATGAAGTTAATTCACAACAGGTGGTTGCATGGACGGGACTTAACAAAAAAAAAGTTAAGATGCAACTTCAATAACCATAAATTTTAATTCATGAAACAGCATTCCTTTTGTTCACACATAATCGAGGCAGCTTCAATTTCCACAAAATACAAAATTTCAGCTACAAAAATTATGTTTGTAACCTATTTTTACTTTGGTCATTTCCACAATATAACAAATAATATAAAAATAAACTGGCAACAAACAGAAAGTAAATGCAAAACAAATAAGCGCCATAATCACACACATAGTAAAATTTGTCGTACGTGGACAAGGGCTTTCGTAGACTCTTGTACATTGAATTAGACACTTCATCAATTGTGGACAATTTCCAGCATTCAGTGAGGTGTCCACATAAGTTTTACTGTGTAAGCAAAATAAGGGAACACCGGAAATAGCAAGTGCTTACCACAAGCCTTGAGACATAAAAGCGGAAAACAGAAAAACTGAATCATAACAAATGTCAACAAGTTTTACATTACTGATGTAAATTTTAACTCTGTGAAAATCTCCTTCGGCACTTTATTAAATATATAATATTTGTTCTCAATATTGTAACTGACTAGAATTTAAGTTAATCAACTTCACATCAAACAAGCGAAATTTATACCCATCGAAGTTTGAATCAAAGGCAAATTGCGGGACTATTTTACAATGTAATTTCTTTAGGTATGTAGCACTATGCAAATAAGGTGGTAAGCAAATACCATTTACAATTACTTTAGACAGTAAATTTCTTCTTATTTTAACATTACACAATATGGATAGGATGTATAATTATTAATTTTGAATTAAAAAGACGGAAGTCAAATTCAATTCCGAAAACGTAAGTCAGTCTTCCAACAGACTTTTTGCTAAAATCATTCCATATGACATGTTCTCATACATTTTCATGTCGTTGTGTGACCAGGTAGTACGCACTGGGGGTGCATAGCTTCTCTCTCCAAAATAATAGGTAAAAAGAAGCCCGACTCCCTTCCCTCAATCCACCCCGTCCGAGAAATCCTGGATCCGTCATTGTTATTTTTATGATGAATGTCTGGGACAATGGAGCATAAACTACATTTTCTCTCGCATTCGGTTATTCTACACATTTATTGTACAAGCAGCGGGGGCGGATCCAGGGTTTCTCGTCAGCGGGGGCGTCAACGCGTTATAATTTCAAAATTTTCTGAAAAACCCTATGCAATTAAAAAACATGTGTTCCACCTTCGGTGGTGGTGGGAGGAAGGGGGGGGGGGGGGGGAGAGGAGTACCAGTAATGGAGAAATTGAAAGCAAGTTGACCGTCTTTAAGCTTGTCTATTATTAAAGATTCCCATGGCTCATTCACACTGCACGGAACCGGGCACGGTAGCAGGACCGGGAATGGGAGCAGGCACAATCCATTACTATATATTATACCGTACTGTTCACACTGCACTGAGACAGGGACAGGAACCTGACCAATTGTCTCCTATTGTGCTGATTCCAGTCCCGTTCCCGATCATCCTTCCGTGCAGTGTGAACGAGTCATTAAAGAAAAGGGCGGTGTATAGCAATTGTACTTTTGCTTTCTTTGCCGATAATTCGTGTGATAACACAGGCGGGTTCCACGTTCCAAACTATTTTGGATAAGATGCTGAATTATTCTTGTCTCCACACCTGCACCTGACAGAGTGCAAAACAGAAGCATAAGTTCGGAACCTTGAGTTTTTACAGGTTTCTCTGCATTTTATCGGTTTTTCTTGCAGTTTTGCAGGACTGGAAATATTTCTCTTATTTTTCTGGGATTAGAGTTCGTGAGAACATGCCTATTAAATTAATTTCAAAATTGCCTACCCTTTTGCACTTCATTCACATTGAGTAGAGCGGTAGCCATAAGGAACGAATTGCTTCCTGTGCATGATGAGTGCACCGCGAAGCAATGAGGTGTGTAGTTCATTCCTATCGCTGCCGCAGTCGCTCAAATATGAAAAGGTCATTCACTTACAGTTAATCATTCCCTGTGTTACTTCAAACAAACACATTACTATCTGTAGAAAATGCTTTCTTGATTTTTCCACCAGATTCCATCATAAAGTTAATCATTCTCTTTCCCAACTGCTTCACATTTTGCCGTAAACTGTTTTCCATGGCCTTCATCTCTTCTCGGTATTCTACTACCCTCCTATCATAAGTGTCTGCAAACAAAATTTGATTAATTTGTGTTGGCCACATGGCGACTGATATTTGATTTCGCCCCACTCTTTATCCTCCACTTTATTTAGAGCAACAACCGTGCAAGCTCTAGATAATTGAACTGGTATTCTCCCTAATTTTGGACCAAAATGAAATCCCAAATCGCATGCTGTGCTGTCCTTTCAGGAAATTCAAGCTCAAATTTCATGAAAGAAATTTCATGCTGTACTATTGTTGAAAAGATCAAGAGTGTGGTGAATTCAACTATATATGGCGAAAAGCATGATACGCAAAATTTATTACTGACATTCACTATCACATTGACATTGACGACTGAACTTGACACAAATTAGTCAAGTTTAAAGCTTACTTCAAAATTATCTCTTTTCTACCGAAGTCTAAAAAAACCGACCTGAAGTTACTTTTCATCAAATTTATGTTGGATTTTACTGATTGCTACTAAAAAATGGGGTAAGATATTCTGAACAAAATACCTGTTGTGTGACTTTTATCAAGTTCCACTTTATGCGTAATGAATTCATCAAACATCTGTGTCTCCGTGAACCATTCCAAAAACAATCTGATACTCTTTGAGTTAACTGCTTTGCAAAATAGTTCTTTCTGTACAGAAAATAAATGTGTTTTTGACAAGCAAGCTTCTGTAATCCGAATTAATGTTTCCAGTACAAGGTGTTTTTCAGATTGCCGCGATCGACATTCTCCAAACAGTAAAAAGTAATCTTTATTTAGAAGTACGACAACATAAAATACTGTACGACAACAGAAAATACTGTACTGTACCTCGAACACTGACTTTCCGTCTTGCTGTGTACAGACATATTCAGTATAATGTCCCGTTGTTTCCACAAAAAGCCGTAGAAATGCCTCGAAGACCATTGTATCTTTTGATCCATTAACATCTGAAAATTTAATACACAAACATAATTATAGCGAATTCAGTGGAGATGTTTTGTAAAGACCAATTATAATTCGCATTTCAAAAACATTTATCACGAAACTTACCAGCATCTCCTTTTAAGGCCGCAGCTAGAGCCTTCTGTAACTTTTTTGGAAGAATTTTTGACTCATCTCCTTGACTACGACACAAATAATTATTGTCTAGGTCAATAATGAGTACCTGAGAAAATATTACGAAGACAGATGCAGAAGAAACTATCAATTAGCATTTGTATGTAGTGATGCAAATTAGCCATATTAAATTATCCTTTTCACATAATTTTTTTTACCTAAATAAGAACAGGTTGTAAAGTGAGTGTTTTTTTTTTACCAATTACGTTATATAAGAAAAAACGATAAAATCAAAAAGAAGCGTGACCGTTTAACTTTTTGAACTGTGTGCATGGATAACTGGTTTGCTGGTTTTTAGTTTATGTATTTCCATAAAAAGCTTAGTGCACTGATTCTCTTACCTCTTCCATGGGTAAATCTTGTATGTCTGGTAATGACGTACTAAGCAGTCCTATTATGTATGGTGTCGGTGCACATACAACATCTATCATATTTCTTGGTAACACGGGAATGTATGTATGCTGCCACTCAAATGGATATAATAATGCTGATATGGCGTGGATGCAATTGGATAACGTGCTGAAAAGCAAACAAAATTTACATTGAAATAAACCTATTGTCATAAAACTTCAAATCATCACAATTTTGCAGACAGTTTTTGTGATGATTTCCGAAATTTTATCAATATATGTAAGAAATGAAAGCAGCATTAGCGCGACAGTTTTGACGTAACTGTTTTTTCTTACCTCAAATATTGAGCAGTAAATAAGAGTCGTCTTTCAAGTACCATTGCTGAGAAGACCTTTATTAACATATCCACTGATAAGTGTTCTATTAGATTTGTAAACGAGACCTGCAACATTAAAAGGAGGTTGGTAAAACTTGCCGTCCGCAGATACAAATTAAGTAGACAACCCCAGACAAAGTCATTTGTATGGACATAGTAGACTCCTGTACACTCAAGTCTCGCACATAAGTAACAATTAAAATTTAAATGAAATTTGTCTCTTACTCTTTCAAGCTTGCAGTCCGCTCGTCGTTTCATGATCACAGTTTCATATTTGTTGTCTTCCACCTAGAAACAAAAATTGAAGCATTTATTTCTAAATTCTGGTCTTTTTAGCATAAACAAGGAATGGATACTTTAGTTCTGTCAACAAAATTCTGTCCTGCTTGATTTAATTTGATACTATTTGGAACGCCATCATTTTGGATGAGTGAAGTAGCTGGTTGTTCAAGTTCTATGCTACAAGCAGAGTTATCCTTTCAAACAAGAATGAACTTACGGCGTGACATCTAATCCACGCTTCACGTCCGGGAGCTGGAAGCGGGCGTCCATACGCTGCTTGGATCAAGCTCATGCAGTTATCCAGTGACTCCTGACGTTTGACTTCGAGTTTCTCAACCAACTACGAATTATACATATGACGTCGTAAAGGCTCAATCACAAACACAACTGAAATATAGACAGGTGTTTCATGTACCAGTGAAAAACGCCCAAATATTAAACTTTACCTGTCTGTAAAAAGTGAAAGAGCTGAACGGACTAACAACACAGCAAACCTCAGGAAGACGATTTCCAGACCCTGTAGGCTAAGAGACAAAATAAACACATTTTAAATTTTCTGTTTCAACCACGGAGACCAATAGTTAAGTTTAATATAACTATATATCTGTAGGCTGGTGGAATATGTCCCTACCAAGTATCTTCTGCAATATCCGTAATGCTTTGTTCCGTCAATACTGGTCAGAATGAAGGAATAAGTTTCACTGAAATAATGTTTACAATTTTATTTTTGCAGGCTAACCTGAACACTGTAAGCTTCTTTAACATACAGATACAACTGTAATGGAATCGGTGTACATGTATTTACCTGCCGTAGCGGGTGACGGGACGGAGGGAAGCGGCATCAGGAAAACAGAAGTCAGCGACAGTATCGGCCTTGTGCACCGACTACAATTTCAATACGGACACAAGTAAGAGAATATTGAATTTATGAGTAAGCAGAAAATATCACGTCTCAATCTCTACTGCTTTGTCACCTTTTCCCTTTAAACTTTTGCAACTATGTGCAAGCAAAACTACAATCAGATGCGCTACAATAACAAATTACATGTGTGTACTCACTTTCTCGGGAAAGCTATATATCACAGTTGGTTTAAATTTATTGTTCGAGGGGTCCTTTTCAATGCCAACAATTAGCCCAAGGTCGAATAATTGTCGTGGACGAATCTCCGTAGGAGTTGAATAGGTCCAGCTGAATGCGGCGTACTAAAAGTAAGTACAAAACTTTAATACGAATCTCGAAAATAACTAAAAGTTACCTGCATTAGGTGTAAGCACAACAAGTGATGATACCTAATAATATATCTAGTTCTATTGGCGTCAATTGTAGGCCCTAGGTGTTTAGTATGTAAGGAAGCTTACGTGTTTTCCTCTGATACTGTAAATATGCTCCAACTTCTTTTTGTGTTCTTCCATGTCCACGTCACTATCTTCATCTTCTGAATATGAAAGGTCCAACTTAAGCAATTCCTAAGCATTAAATATGTCTCTTTTATTGTGTACGTGAAATTATTGTACTCAACACATACCTTGCTCCTCCACTGATTCCATTTGTAATCTGCCTGGCTCCCCATCTGGCCCAGGAGGGCCCCTTCTTAAGATAGAGTAAGCCTCACTTACTTTGTTACGAACCTACAAAGTTACTTTTACCTTTAATATTAACATTAGACTGCCATGTCTTGAAGAAAGATATTCACAGGTGAATAATCCAAATGGTCACGCGATTCACTGTTGCCGAATATCTACTTTACGGTCAATACATCAGGCGGTCACCTCCCATTTTAAGATAATTCACACTACTACCAATTCCGACAACTTTCATTTCTACTGTCAGAGCACAAATCAGTTGACATTGGAATTGGAGTCGGTATCCGGTGAGTGTGTGTGAACCAGATTCTTAAGGTGAAAATTTTTGGTGACCTGTCCAATTAATGACAACTGTGTGTACCGCAACAACCTTCCTCTTTCAGTCTAACCTCTTCCACACTAATTAACATTATTTTCTTTTCAACTGGCTTGGAGAAACTCACTTATCTTAGCAATAAGCGTTATCAATACATATTCTATTTTATCATAAGCATATTACACATTATTGATCAATGTAATTTTTAAATCGTGAAGCGACAGTATTGCCTTTATGTGCAACTTACAGAAGGCGCTCTCTTTCTGAAGCTAGCAGTAACTAGGTTCCTTGTTAATCTGCTGCTGCGTTTTCTTCCAGTAATGTTATGAGATAGCTGAGCACAAAAAGCAATTGAGGTTTAAAAGTCATGCCATAAAAGCGCAACATTACCACTATTCAGTTAAAATTTACCAGGGACAATTTCATAACTCTACATACACTTTGCCAGAGAATACAACCTTACCTAATTATGAAGTGTATTTTTTTAATTTTAAATTTTACTACAGTTTAATACCGAATCACCACTGAATTACAATAAACATGATTAAATTCATTCTTCCTTAGACGAGGAATTTTCATGTGTATCTTACGGCAATGGTACGCACTTGTCTTCCCAGTGTACGGCTACCCATGTCTGGTACAGCATAGCCCTCGGCATCAATTACAACTCCTTTGCCGACATTATCGCTACCAGTAGGCCTTATAATATCAACAGGATCCTGATATACCGGTTCATCTTCACGGTCATGTGACTTTCGAAGATCCAGCTTGCTGTCGTATAAGCATTCATCACTCTGAGATCTCTTCATTCCGCCGTTCTCTTCACCATGAAAAACAGTTCGTATTGGAATGATTTCGTGTTCCTTGCCATATCCTGGGTTTGAGAGGCTTTTTTGCTTAATAATCGCGGATGGGTCTGACGCGTGTGTTTTATGAATCGGTTTAGTTGCTGTTGCAGGTTTAGTTCTACTTAAAGTTCCAACTTTGGGATTCGGTGGTCGAGGTGGTGGGTTCGGCCGCTCAGGCTTTATACCGTCCTCATTAAGTCTGTTTCCAATTTCTTCATAAATATGCTTCGGATTACCCACTTCTTCGTAGAGATGACTACCACTTTCTTGACTGGATACTGTATCTGTTTTTCCTTGACTAAAATTCACATCCTGAAATATTGTATCTCCATTTGTTGACTCTTCTGGTTCCTCTGTCAGCCCATCACTTATATTATGCGTTTGCCGTGAATATGAAGTATGACTACACTTATGCTTCAAAGCCTTCTTTAAAGATTTTCTCTTCAGATATTCGTCATGTTCAAAAGTACGTGGTGGTTTTGCTGGTGGCGTAGTGGGTCCACTTTCTTGGTCTTCACACATGTCATCTGATTTACTTTCATCATCAGCTGTTCTATTTTGTATCTTTTTATTTTTGTCAACGACCGAGTACATGGGCATCACAGCTTTCTTCTCTTCTTGTGGAGCCATTACCGCATGTATTGGTCTTGGTTTTGGCACAGGAATCTCGTCGCTTTTAGGCCTCGTGGTTTCTTCATTAATAGAAAAGTGCTTAGTTTTGGCCGTTGGGTTTGACGTATTTAAAGCCGGTGTAGCGGAATCACTCGCCGATCTTTCTCTGTCAGCTCCGGGAAGCTTGGGTTTAGTTTCAGGTTTCGGAGGCTTGGGTTTTAGAGGCAATCTCTGGGGTGAAGTAGGTTTAACATCTGTTTTTGTCGCCAGTTGTTGAGAACCACTCTCATCTTCATCAAAAACCGTCTTTCTTGCGGCAACTTTTTGTGCGAATTCGTTCGCAATCTCCCTGTTTGCATCAGGTACGATGGCAATTTCATTACTAATTGGTCGGTTTGGGAACTTTGGGGGAGCCGGTCTTTGTGGTGGAAGTACTTTTTTCTGGTTCTCTCCAGGACCAGTTTCAAACATCTGAGTCCTCCTGTTGACAATATTTGGCTCTATCGTTTTCAGACTCCGCCTTACGGGCTTCACTGGAGCGTCCGGTTTACTTTGCTTCCCATCCATTTGATTTTTCTACTGTTCAGATGTTGCCTACATGATGATTCATCACTGGAACTTTGATTGGATACATGTAGATCTAGATCTAGTGTATTCTGAAAAACAAGAAATCAGAATTATGCTGTACGTTTCAAAGAAACGCCTTCCCTCTTGGTAGATTTTTTGTTTTGAATTTCTCTCGTTTTTCAAATAAATCTGCAAATCATAATAGATAACCACTAGATCTAGATTTTCGATCTAGATTCTAATTCAGACTTTTTTTCAATTTAATGGTTAGACCACAGACTTCAGTTATCTGGGTTGATCTTCTAGGAGGAAGCTAAAAACTAAAATAAAAAATTGGGGCTATAAACATTAACCATTGTTCATTTTTACCTCTCAATATGACAGCATTGTCCCTCTACTTTCTTGTGTAACTCTATTGAGATTAATGAGAAGTGTGTCTTCGCTGTTTTATGCATTACTCATTTCACTTCAAAATTTTTTACTTTATAATTGTTTTTGGCCTGGCTATTGGCTATTTAAAGTCAATGGAACGAGTCTAATTACGCCATCTAGTGTGAATTTGGTCAACTAAATCTATGATGCTTCCTGTCTAGGTCTTTTCCGGCCATCTCGGAAACGGAGGATGGTGAGGTTAATTTCTATTGTCAAAATCTGGTTAAATCAGCGTTCTTGGTATCAATAAAGGCTTTAGTCAAAAGAATAAATGCTGTATTGATGATGTAATTTAATCATATGTTCATATTTCTTCTAAGTAAGACCGATAACTGTTTCCAAATCCTCTTCGAAAAAGCATGATTTTTTTTCCCTTCTGAAAAAAATGTTCTGGTAACTGACAAGTAATTGAATGTAAATTTTTTAGGCAATCAATAGGAGGAAGAAGACGAGAAAGCTACGTGGTCATGTCAGTCATGGACACGGTCGCGTGGGTAAGTAATCTACTCTTGTGACATGTCATCGTTTAATGTACAAATGGAATGATCATTAGATCTAGATCAAGGTCTAGCGCATCGCAAGAGTTGAAGACCTTACGTTGTTGTTATTAGTAAAACTAGAGATATCAAAGGAAATTTTTTTACTGACCAGCGTGAACCTTAAAAATTAAAATAAAACCTTCATTCGTTGTGTATCTTCAAGGAAAACACAGGAAGCATCCTGGTGGACGCGGTAATGCTGGTGGTCAGCACCACCACAGGATCAATTACGATAAATAGTAAGTGCATGTATTTTTGTGGTAAAATAAGCTAAAATGAGACTAGCAATGTTGGTTTCATTGAAACCAATAGAAACGTCACTCCGAAATGGGGTTGCAACTCATTCTAGAGAAACTCGTAATTTTCGACGAGAGCTGTATTTGTATAAATATGGTCCTTTCACACCGACTTTTTACTCCACCTAAACTATGCGAATTGCATAAACTGGGTTGTACTGTACTCTACGGGTGCATTTATACCAACTATTTAGGCAACTTGAGCAATTACGATTAGGTTTAAGGATGGGTTGTGTACCCATTTTTTTTTAGCGATTTCTAGTAGTACAAGAGGCAGGTTTGAATAGGAAAATCGCCCACGCTATCGTAATAGTTGAGAAAAAAGTCGGTGTGAATACTCCATTACATCGCTGTTCACAAAGCCTCCGGCTTCGCGGTTGCACGGCCGTTCATATTCGGGGAACATCATGACGTAATTGCAATTAACCAAAGTAACGTTAATGTTGCATTTTTCAGCCACCCTGGTTACTTCGGTAAAGTCGGTATGCGATATTTCCACTTGAACAGACACAAATACCACTGCCCAACGGTTAACCTGGAAAAGCTGTGGACTCTGGTTTCGGAACAGACTAGATTGGTGTACAAGGACAAAAAAGACAAGGCGCCAGTCATAGATTGTGTTCGTGCTGTAAGTACATAACATGTATTTTATTAACCATATGATGTCTGCTGTAATTTATTTGGCTTTTTTTGCATCAAACTTAAGGAAAATTTAATGAACATTGGCTGCTTGATATTTATGTGACAGCAATGTAATGGGCAATATGTGTTTTAAGCCAGGGGTATCAGCATTGCTAATTGCGTCCGCGGTTGTTTGATCTTTGTAAGAGAACCATACCATGGACATTGAAATGCAGGAATCTTTGCACATAAGTGTTATTTAGATTTGGACGAAGAAAGTGAGAGCATTTTCAGTGTTGCATGTTGATAATATTTTTCGAAAATATTTTCTTATTTGCAGGGCTATTACAAAGTGTTAGGAAAAGGACATTTACCTAAGCAACCAGTCATCGTGAAAGCCAAATTCTTCAGTAAAATCGCAGAACAGAAAATCAAGAAGGTTGGCGGTGCCTGTGTGCTTGTTGCATAAAGACTGTGTACATGTTTAAAAAATAATAAATGGAAAAAATATGGAAAATGGTTGAGTTTATTTTTTATGTACAACATATGTATCCAGTTGGGGTTTTTGGCGTAAGGGACCCTGTCATGTTTGACGTTTACTTTCGTGTAGTAGGACTTAGGGTCCCCACTGGCACTGGAAAAAAAATTTTTTTTTACATTCAGGGGAAATTAAAGTGTGTTTACGTATAGCGTTTTCCAGCCATTTCTGACCATTTGAAAAGGGTTGAATGCGTTCCTGTGGTGTTGTTCACACAACGTTAGCTATTGTCAAAGAGATCAAGGTGTCGCCCACAAAAACCGTCAGCATCGTGGGTTCGAGACCCATTCTGCCCGTCAAACGGCCCATCACACAATCCAGTTTTTCCTAAATAACACAAATTTGGCATTTTTGTACAAAATTGACATTGAGGGGATTGCAAATCAGCAAAAAATAGTTACCTCTAGTGGGAATCGAACTCACAACACCAACCATCTGTGGATTAGAATTGTAATGTCACCACCTGTCTCTGTGGCTGAGTGGGTAAGGCATATCCATAGATGGTTGGTCTTGTGGGGTTGATTCCCACTGGAGGCAACTTTGTTTTTTGCTGATTTACAATCCCCTCGATGTGGATTTGTGTCGGATTTGTGTTATTTAGGAAAAACTCTAATGACGGTGTCTGAACGTGTAAACGGAAATAATCTTTAACAAGAATTCTTATCAGAATTGTGTCGCACCGCATGAATCAGCTTGTACTTTATATTATTTTTGTATGCATTACAGTTCATTAGTGAAAAATAGAATACATATAAGCATTTTACTGATTGTATATTGAAAGTAATAGTGGTTGTGTTTTGAAATGAATAGAAAGCATATTTTTGTGTGTAATAACTCAGTTGATTTATTTG
>JBCAUG010729978.1:0-12055 GCA_038406175.1 Haplosyllis leylae | reverse complement strand
AGCTGGGATAGGACAGCAGAGCGAGCACTTGCTACGCGACGGGCGGTATACCTCTTGCGTTCACGCAGGAGGACTTTATTGTGATCTAGAAATTCACAGTCTAAAAACGATCCAAAAAATTCAGTCAAAATTTACTGCCGCTTATTAAATTTTACTCCCAAATTTTTCAACACTAAAGGGAAAGGAATTACAAACTGTAGTGGTCTGGTCCAATTCACGCATAGAAATTCGTATTAAAAATGTCCACAAACGAGAGCAATTTTGCATTTTGCAAACTCACTCTGAAGAAGCTCGAGCAAGGGCATGTCAAGGAGGGAAAATCTCAATGGCAGTTTTTAATTCCAGCACGCGCTCTTCCTCTAAAATCCATATTTTCAAAAGTTCCCCATCATACAGACCCCATCCCTCATGTCTTTTATGGATTTTACAGGATTTTACGAGATTTCATAAAACAAAATCCTGTAGAAATCCCGTAAATTCAGTAACATGACCGGGAGGGCGGGGGCTTCCGAACATGGTATACCGGACCCGCATGTCCATAAAACACAGTATATCTGATAAATTTCACAGGGATCAGTTTTTAAAAAAATACTGACTTCAGAGCATTTCGTTTTGATAGGGACGTTTGGCTCGTGACATTCCATGCATGTGCGTGCTCATCTCAATATGTCCCTGTGAAGAGTGTAGCTCCAATGTCACCTTGTTGAGAGTTAGACAACATGATGACAACGAAGACCGTCTAAATCTTTAAATGACAGAACATCATCTAATCTTGTATTTTTGTTGATTCTACAAATATCAGCCTTTCAGACAATCATGTCACACAGCTATTCATCGAATATGCCACATACAGACAGAAACAGATAGACAGACAGACAGACAGACAGACGGCGGGCTAAACGAGACAACACTTGGAATGGGGATTCGAACTAGTTTCTGGAAAAAGTATTTAACTTTTACATCACATATTTAACTTTTACTGCGCATATATGTTACGTGAATGACATTTATGCATAAAATATTAATACATTTTGATAGTTTGTCGATCAATTTGATAATTCTATGACTGAGCAAATGTTACCAACTGTTGCAGGCTTCGCCAATTACATGTTGGCATATGTCTCATGAAGGTGAACTGAAATTAGGCTACCGTTCTTGGCAATAGTGAATATGTTTGATTGACAACTTGTTTTTGAGTTGTCACTGAAATGGTAACCAATCACATAACAGCCAGAGTGGCACTCACCATAGCTAAGAAACATCAATAGCTCCACACATATATAAAGAGACGGTCCGTTTCTTGTCATCACCAGTTTCCATGGGTTTAAGTGAAGTTGCCTAACAACAAACCTCATATCAAATCCTCAGAATACTGAGACTTTTAAAATGGGTTTTTCTAATCTTGTACCTTTGTTGATTCTACAAATATCAGCCTTTCACTGCAACCCAATGGTAAAAGAAGGTAAAAAATACTGTTTAATACAATTTTATATGAACAGGAAATATTGTTTGTAATACTTAGTATGTACAAGATATATTTTATTTACGATTAGACTACAAGAGACAAGCTGATACAGAATTTGTCCAACCTCAGAGTTGTCAATGGAGAGAACTGGCGATGAAGTGGGTATGTAAATGCAGTTGTCTGTAGATTATCATATTCTTTGTGAGCGTTACATAATGTATTTTGTACGCCAATACTCTTGTACTGCCAGGATTTTGCTGTACGTTACAGTTTTAGATTTGGTTGCTTTTGATGTGTCTGTGGTATAATTCAGTAAATTAACCTTTACCTAAAACTTTCAGAGTTGGACAGTATGTAAAACTCCAATGACTTTTTCTTGTCCAGCCAGCACAGGAAATCATTACTTTTGTCATTTTAAAACCTTTACTGGTTCCTGTGATAATTGTGGAAGTCCCTGCTCTGAGCCTCGTTATGCTGGTCAATGTTGTGCAAGCACAGAAATACCATCAACCAGACTTTCAGAGATTCCAGAGATAGTCAATAGATGTGAATACAAGAGACAATATGGCCAATGGGTATGCGAATGATTTTAATGGTTTTCAATGAGTAATATCCTTCAATTCAATGGCAGGTGATGTAGGCATTTTTTTTAAAACTAAGTAAAAGCACAATTTATGCTGTATTTTCAAATCGAGAAAATAATGTTTATATTTTTGCTGATTTATCACTTTACTCAAACTCCGTGAAACAATTTTACATTCAACTCTCAGGTTAACACCAGTGTATGCAGAGATACTATGTCCACAGGATACAGCTGCCATTACACACCAAACACACTTTGTTGTAACTTTCAACTGTGGATGGTACATGTGATGGTTGTGGAACTCCTTGTAATGACCCAAAGTTTCCATGTTGTGTTGGATGTAAAATAATACCCATCACAATAAGGTCCCTAACGTCAACGACTACCACCACCACTACAACAACTACTCCTCCACCACCACCACCTCCACCATCTTGCTTCCCATCTTCATCCAAAGTCAATCTTCGAAATGGAAAATCAATAACAATGTCTGAACTACAAATAGGAGACCAAGTACAAACAGGTATGGAATCGGTAACAATGTCTGGACTACAAATAGGAGACAGAGTACAAACAGGTATGAAATCAGTAACAATGTCTGAACTGCAAATAGGAGACCAATCACAAATAGGTGTGAAACCAGTAATAATGTCTGAACTACAAAATAGGAGACAGAGTACAAACAGGTATGAAATCAGTAACAATGTCTGAACTGCAAATAGGAGACCAAGCACAAATAGGTGTGAAACCAGTAATAATGTCTGAACTGCAAAATAGGAGACCAAGTACAAACAGGTATGGAATCGGTAACAATGTCTGAACTGCAAATAGGAGACAGAGTACAAACAGGTATGAAATCAGTAACAATATCTGAACTGCAAATAACAGGCAGGGCATCAGTAGTTTGACAGACGAAAAATCAGCAACAATGCCTCAACTACAACTGGGGAACAGAGTACAAACAGGTACATACTTTCTAAATGTTTGACTTTTATATTTTTTAAAGTTGTATTTGAAAGAGACTGTAAAAACAGAAGCACAACTACAACGAGTAAAAGTTTTCAAAATTGCAATATTGTTCTCAATGGTTCTTTCAAAGAGTTTAGCATTTTCTATCTAAATTTTATCAAATGATGATTAATTGAGAGATTATCAAGTTTTCCCTGAATGACACACAATGTAATTGTTTTGAGTAGCACCATTCCAATATTCTTAAGTTACTTGTGTGACACCTTCTAGTTTCTGCAAGTGGAAGCTTGACACACAGCAAAGTAAAAGCATTTCTGAAGAAACAATATGAAACAATCAGCATGTACAAGTCAATTACAACTTCTGAAAATAGTACTATTAGTTTGTCAGGAAACCATCTGATTTTTGGAAGAAAGAATTGCACAGGAAAATTTACTCCATTGTAAGTGTATTTTTAATCTGACTGGTTTAATACATCTTCTTAAGCAACTGAACCTCTTTACACTTTTTGTCATAGTATCAAATAACATACTTAACTTTCCTTTTTAGATATGCTAAACAGATAACTACTGGAGATGAAATATTGGTTGCAGAAAATTATGCAATGGCCCCAGCCAAAGTTATTAGTGTGTCCAACTTCATTATGCAAGGTGACCTGATTTCATTTTGATGCTTATGCTTTTATAAATTTTTTATCATCAAATTAAATTTGCAATACCTGAAGTCAACAGTGTTTTCTTCCATAATTAACACAGACTGATGTTTTGTTTCTTATGTCCTTAGAAAGAGAGATAAATGTCCACAAGACAATTCAGATTAACAGCTACAACTGATTGCAAAATAATATGAAATGGTACTTCTTTTTAGGTGCTTATGTACCTCTTACAATGGATGGTAAAATAGTGGTTGATGGAGTGCTAGCTTCTTGTTATGCTGACATCGATCATGATTTGGCTCACTTCACAATGACACCCATACAATGGTTTCCAGAGATAGTAAGGTGGATCTTTGGAGATGACACTGGATTCCTAGTCTTTGTTAGCATGGCCAGAGAGTTAGGAATGATGACGCTACCTAATGGTCAATATTTTAGTTAAAATTCTAGTTTGTTATCAAATTATTTTCAAATGGTAACAATTAGAGACGGGAACAAAATTGTTCAAAACCAATCTTTTGTAATATACATTGGTGAAAATGCATTCTTTTTAATGTTGTATCATAAAACTGCGTCAGTAACAATAAAACAAAACAAGTTTGGCAATTCACCCTAGTTTGTTGTTCAAATGTTCAGTGTGACATTGTTCGCATAGTTCTGAAAAAAGGTGGGTTTTTTTTCAACATTTCTTTGACTAAATTAGCATAAAGGTATGGTTAGAACTGACGACCCCTTGTTCTGAAAACTCAAAAAACAACTAACCATATGAATGCTTCACATAATATTTTCCTTTGCAAAAATAAGTTTTCATTCAACGTCAAGATATTTCAAAAACACAGCCGGTTTAAATGTGTGATGTAAGAGTCACAGTGGTTTCTGAAAACTTATTATGAAAGTAATGCATTTTCATTTTTCAAAAACCAAATTCAATAAGTACAAGGCATATTGTTTTGGATGTCACTAAAATGTCTCTTTTTTGAAAATGGAAGGTAATATTGTGATTGATGGAGTTTTAGCTTTTTGTGATCCTTCTTGGCATCATGATTTGGATGGATCACATTGAAATGTTGTCAATTCAAATCATTTACAACAGTAATAAAGTGCATCTTTAGTGAGGACAATGGATCATTTGGAAAAAAAATTATTAGTTCCCTTTCTCATTCATGTTCTGTTATTTTTGAAAAATAATATTTGTATGGTGGCGGTATTAAACGAAAGATTAAAATTATTGAACACAGCAGCTTCAAAATTTAGCCAATTCTAGTGCTAACCAATGGCAATCCCTTTGTAAGATGAACGAAATCAGCAATATTTAGCTTCCCAGAATCCATCACGCGGAAAAACTTCTTTTGCAAAAAAAGAAAAAATGACAAGAGAATTTGGTGTATTCATTATCAATAGAAAATCATAAATGCTTTGTCTCCAGTAGCACTGAAAATAATAACATTGTTCTTCATTCTTTGATTCTTCATTAGTAACCTGATCGCAAAAAGTCACATTGTTTCTGTCTGAATCGGTTAACATATTCATTATCTCTATGTAGCTTGTTTTTTTAAACGTGTGCAAGTGCTACACCGTACAGACACAAAGCACGTGTGTTTATTTACCCGTTTCTTATCTATGACCTAAATCTTGACCTAGTTTATAATATCTCAGGTAAACTCTTGTGGTGGTAAATTACAGGCAAATTACTTACTGGCAGCTTTTTATCTCCTTCATGTCTCAACTTCTGCCAACTCAAACAACTTGCCGTACGAACAAATGCTCAGTCCAGCAGTACTACAGTAGTCGTTGCGAAAAAAAACTGCACAGTATTCATTCAATACTGAAACATTTTCAAAATCTACTGAAAGGAGACAACTTAAATTCTGATTCAATATTGCTTCAATACACATTGTTGTTTAAAAACAAAATAATCAGCTAGCCTGGCTTCTTTTGTGATTTGTGATGTGATTACTGACTCACAACCAAGTCTCCTTGAATAAAAGATAGAGATTGTCCTGATATTGCCTCCAGAGTTCCTCTCGAACTGAGATGGAAATGTGACTGATTGATCTATGTTAGAAAACAGACCAGACCCTCTCTAAAACGGGCTTCTCTGCACTCCATTCTTTTCAAAGTCTTTCAGTCATGTCAGTGACTCAGATGAACAATACTTTCAGTGCAGCCACTTTCAACAAACACTTCTGGGCTCGTACAGTCTTTGTTATAGGAAGTTTTTGCCTCTGTTTGTTTCATTAATTTTAATTTTTTTTTCCATTTTTGGTCGTGTTTTGGATCTCGCCCGCGGAGGATTAACTAAACGTGGGAGTTGTAGCTCTCATATAACACAGCACCTGCTATCGTCCGCTGAACATCTTTGTGACGTTTACCGCGTTTTACTCACTCCAACGTCAGGGTTACCGAATGTTCAGAATGTCTAAGTGACGTTAATGGTTATTTAGTGAATTTAATGGTAGTTTCTGTTGATGTTTCATGGTGTTTTAGTGCACATTTTTGAGTGCGTTTTAACACCAATTAGTCGTCTGTGTCTGAAGGCAGCAGCAACATTGTTACAATGAGTGGTAGCAAACAGCAACAATGTATCACATTCCTCCGCCTCGAGCCGCAACAACGCGCGACAACAAAATGTTCAACTTCTTTTGTTACCATCCGCGCACGCGGATATGTAATAATTTTAGTCGGGTCGGTCTGCTCAGGTTGTAACTTTCAAATGACTATTGCTAGGAATTTTATTTTTAGTATAGGACAAGTTTGAATATCAAGGTTATTGGGCCAAAGGTCAAGGTCAAATGAAAAATGTCATATTTTACCTAACCTTTACTTCTGTATGGTTGTCTTTCACTAAAACTTATTAAAAAGTCAAGGTCAGTGTCACTCAATGTGAAGGTCAAATTAAAGGAAATCAAGTTTCTATCTACTGTATGGTATGTTTTTGTGATTTATGTGTTACGTGGATGGTATGCCTTTGATTGAAAGCCATTTTTGTTTTTTTCCCCGCACACATAGTACGACAGAAAGGCAATGTTTTGACAGGTGTCTATCTGTCTGTCCATGTGGGTACCCCGTGGTCTCTTGTCCCAGGTTCCTTCCCTGGTACCAGGTCCTTTCTGGGGGAGTACACCAGTCCTGTCACTGGTCCTATCCAGGGGCGGGGGCTCCCCCAGTCCTAGCCAGGGGAGGGGGTTGTCCCAACCTAAGACAGGGGAACCCCAGACAGGACAGGGATATCCCCCCCAGACAGGACAGAGGTACCCGCCAACAGGACAGGGGGTACCCCTCTCCCAGACGGGAGAGCAAGTGATGCAATACCATGGACGTTACACCTCTTACGGTCACACGGGAGAACTGTCTTGTGTTTTATATCTTTTTTCATGTTCAAAGGGGGGGGGGGCGAATACAGTTTCGTCAAAACGAAGTCCATGGCGCAATTTTTGTATCACAATGTTCTCTTCAATGGCAACGCCACATATTTGCCTTCCTTCAATTTTTATTCCCAGTAATAACTGCAATGGTACACACTGATAGAAATTTTCAGAAAAAAGATACAACAGGACACAGACGCAAGTGATACTGCCAAACTTAAAATCACGCAATTCATATACTCCAGCTTGATCCCAGTGCTGAGTGGTCGAGTATTTGTGTTGTGATGTTTTTACCCTGAATGAGTCAGAGACATGGAGCAGCTGTTCAACGAGGATTGAGAGATAATCGTCTCTAAGAATTTGTCTGTCCATCTTTATTTGTTCGTCTGTCTGTTTTTCCTTCCAATCACCTATCTATCTGTCGGTCTGTCTGTCTGTTAGTCAGTCAATGTATTTTTGTGTCCGTGTGTATGTCCATGTGTCTGTCTCTTGTTTTCATGTTTGCATCTGAGTTGTCTGTCTGTTTTCCCGCCTGTGTGTTCTTTTCCTTGTATCGACTTGTTTGTCAGAACTGTCAGGTTCACACACACATACACACACACACTCCCGACATATCGATCACAATTCCGTACCTGTACCAACCGTACCGTTATCTATACACCTGGGCGGCATGCTCTTTGATCTGTGAAGCGGAACCCTTTGATCTCTACTTATCTGATCACATGGATCAGGTGAAGGATGTTACGGCTGGAATAATCTGAGATCATCATCTGTTTGTGCTAGTATAAAATCTATATGTAAATAGAACAAAACTCTACGCGTAAAACAGACTATTGCCTCCTATCTTACGCAAAAACGGAACTTTCTTCTCTTTTGAAGTCTCTATATTAAACAGACTATTGCCTCTTTCTGCGTATAAGAGACTTTTCTCTCTGAATTCTGTACATAAAACATACTATTACCCCTTTGATCATCTGCCGAAACAGGTAAAACGTAAAATAAACGCAACGTTCTAATCGCTTCCTCTCTATTGAAAACATCACGTCGCTTCGCTTTGTTCGAGAAATACATTTAACTCTGAGGCTAGTACAAACGTATTGTAAACCGTACATTGAAACCGGCAACGATGAAATACATGTGTATATCTGTCCTCCAGTGTTTCCAAAAGGAGACAGTTCAAACTGAAAATAACTGAAAAACAGAAAGCTCCGTCACTTTAATGCGCCTACCTCTTGTTCTGACGTCTTCCTTGTCAGCCAACGCCACAATGACGCCATCGGTGAAAACGATGACGTCACAACCTGCACACTTTCAGTGCAGCCTGTGAAGTATTATTGGTATCTTTATTCAAACATAATCCTGTGCCAATTCAAATACATATCGACGTCGAAAATGTTCCGTCAGAAAAAGTAGCTCCTTCAATCACTTTAATCCCACAGATCAAACAGATCAATAACTTTTACGCTACTCGAAAATAGATCCAAATTCTGGGAACAATGTCCCTCGCTTGAATCTGATGGTGAGCCGTGATCTGGCTAAAATGTGAAAAAGCAAGTGCACGCTCACTGAAACTTCACCACTTATCCGATAAAGAACGTGAGGAATGAGACATCGGGCTGACAAGAAGAATTCGTGCTTGCACGCACGCACACACGCACGTGAGTGTAAAGAACTTGAAGTATGTAGAGTCCAAGGAACGTTTCCAATGGGATCAGCTCTGGATTTAAACTGGATCCGGAGAGTGTCACGGTTTTAATACGGTTATCATCACCCCGGGTGGATCAGGAGTGTCGCGCCCTTATCACGAGCAGTGGATTCTCCCTGCAGGGATTACTCACAGATCGTTTAAAATCACCCGACACTGCTCACCAACTTACTTCATCCACTCTCGCGTAAAAATAGCCGCCCGGCTTTTTGTTCGGTGGTTGTTTTTCAGGTTTTGTTCTTCGTTAGTTCTTTTTATGCCCGTTCAGCTCAGTGATCCTCTCAAATCTGGATCCCCAAGTAAAAATATCCTCCCGTTTTAAACTCTTTCTTAGCCCTTGTTGCATCATGTGGGCTTCTACTACTTCAATCTCCAAGACAACGTCAAACGTAAGAAAACATGCGTTTCAGTAAAAATAGCAGTTTTGTTCCAAAAATTTCCTTTGGTTTTCGACCCAGCAGTGACTTCCGTGAGGAGCAGGGACCTCCAGTCTCCGACTTTAATTTTCAAGGTTTTGCTGGTTCATTTACATACGCCGCAGACACGCAGGTGAAATTCACATCCCACCAAAACGAACACAAGTTCTAATTAAAATAAAACAAATTCCTCCTTGCTTCACGACAGCACGGTAAATGTTAGTGTGCGTTTTATCGAGTTTTAAGTTTCAATCAAAAACACAGTTTTTCATCCAACAATTTTTTTCACGTTTAAACACTGGTGCGTTTGTGCAGTTTTAAGTAATAAGTAAAAATACACGCGTTTTAATCCGACCATTTTCTTGGTTTTTTGTACAGTATTTCGTGAGATTGTTGTAAGGACTGAGTTCCTCATACGGTCTGACACAATCCGACTACAAAAGGTCATAAAAACATTAAAATGCCTAATGTCCCGCTTGTGTCCCTGGATGTCCGGGAGGGAGTGAATCGCCTCCCCTGGGTACACCACGCATGAATGCTATTCAAAATGTTTGACCATAAAACAGCCCACGGTTCGTCATCACTGAGACACAACCCTGAATTTTGGGCTAAATTTATGTTCATCGATCAAACTTTCTCTTGCAACTACCACATTCAGGCAAATTTTACGTGACAGAAATTATTTGAAAACGTTGAGGGTAACACTACAAGTACAACGTTTTTCACATGATGCATAAGGATGGAGTCTGGTACTTGAAAAGATTCAAAACAGGTAATAATCTGAACAAGGAAGGAAAGGAACGTGTCAAAGACATCTCTTCCTAAAGTCACTGACAAAATGAAACAGACTAACATTAAGTCGTTGCTTCTAAATTTCATTAAAACGAGAGAAGTGAATAAAAAGAGCTTCATTTGAACTCGGTGATTCTCCGTCTTTTAATGTCGCATTGTCTGTGCCGTGTGAGCGTCCGGCCACGCCGCACCCCCTCCCGCCCCACCACACCCCCACCCTCAACACAGAGAGCACATGTCTACAGTTACAGGAATCTTCCTCCGTGTTTCAGTAGTTTTGTTTTTCCATCGCTTTATTAGGTTCGAGGTGTTTTGTTTCTGACACTTTTTTGTGATGCTTTCTTTTTCCTTTTCTGTTTTCGCAGTTTGGGAGAGGGATGAGGTGCCTCTCAGGCTTTTTCACACTTCACAATAAAACCCGTCGCTTTTGCAATTTCGTGCCAATTAATCACTTTGTCTCTGCAGAAACACTTTTTATTTCATTATAAATTGTCAAAACAAGAAGTAGAAATCTTTCAAAAGGCGGAATTCACTGATTCACTCGCTTTCACAGAAAAAAAAACGTTAAACGCAACAAATTAGAAACGAATATTATACATTGAGTCCCACATGACATGACATGTTGGTCCAATTAGCAGCAGTCATTACAATAAAAACCGTTTTGTCGAATGTCTGAATTGCATGTTGTTCCCTTTTTCACAACAAATGGCCAGGCAACACCAGCAGCAGTTCGTTGTAATCAACCGCTTTAATTAGCTGCCAATCACCAGTATTTGTAACGGCACTTTTCGCGTTTACGACGAAAACAATAAAAAAAAATACCTAAGTTTTTCATCATCAAAAAATGTTGATTGATTCTATTTTATTGCAACTGCGATGAAATCATCCACCTCTCAAAGGAGACTGAAATAGAAATGGAAGTTGATTCACTGCTCCTCTATTTTATTGATAGATGAACGCTGCATCTAATTCATTGAATGCAGCGTCTCATTCACAGCGTCTCACTAAACACCGCGTCTCACTAAACGCTGCGTCTGAATGCTATGTCTCACTAGAAACAGCGCACTGATCATACTGATTGCAGCGTCTCACTATACACGGCCTCTCGCTAAAGACAAGGGCAGATTGAACACAGCGTCTCACTAAATAGTGTCTCACTGAACAAAACGTCTCACTAAACACAAGAGTCTGCCCATAACGTCTCACTAAACACAACATTCACTGAATATAGCGTCACTCAAGGTTGAGTTTGAAAGCAGAGTCTCACATTTCGTGTTTTATGCCATTCAATTTGAACCATAAAAATCGGAAATTACGAGCCAGCCTTTAGTGACATCAGCATGATTGATGTTTGGCTTACACCTATTGTTATGTTAATAAGTTATTTTTACCATGGTAACAATGTCAGTAAGATTCTCCAGAAACAATCTGTCGTGTTCCCGATTAAGTGCCCTCGTTGACCCCAACTCGCATCTCAATAATATTTACATTTATTTCAGACATTTGTTTCCTTTTCATTTTTGTCCATTTCATGTGACTCATCTGCAAACAACTTTGGCAGACATCCACTGATAAAAGTTTGTGAGTTTTTCTCACTTTTTGCTTCCATTAATAACAATTTAATAACAATTTAAAAGAAACAGTTGCAAGAAAAATGAGTCAGCAACACATCAAAGTTTTTTTAAAGATGACAAAGTGCCTCTTCTTGTCAGCTAAAATGGATTTAATTCGATTTGACGGCTATTGATGGTATTACCTTTGGCCAGTAATGTTTGAATCATTACATAATGTCTCGTATCAGTTTCAAGCGTTATTAGCTGAATCAGATACAATTTAACTGCCAGACATGGATGACACCCTCCAGTAATTAAACAGCAGAGTCATTTAAAGCTGAGTCACTGAACCTGAGGACACAATGCTCCAGTTAAAAGCTGAACACAACTGACACTGATTTAAGGTTGCTTTACCCACTTGACCGAAATAAATTATATGAAATAAATTATAGTGCAAATTGTCAGCAATGATAATAGGAATCACTCTGTGAAGTTTGAAAAAGGTTCACTGTTCTGTTTTTGAGTATTTGAATGATGAAGTTGGCTTCCAGG